>CAUYRT010001841.1:0-12805 GCA_963574885.1 Lepilemur ruficaudatus
GTTCTGAAAGAAGTTCTACTGGAGTAAAATGCTAACAAACAGCATTGCATGCTACAGAGAAATTTTTGTGAAAGGAAAAGTCAACCAATGTGGCAAATTGTATTGTTATCTTATTTTAAGAAATTGCCACAACTACCCCAACCTTCAGCAACCACCACCCTGATCAGTCAGCAGCCAGCAACATCAAGGCAGAACCCTCCACCTGCAAAAAGATGGTAATTCACCAAAAGCTCAGATGATAGTTAGCATTTTTGAGAAATAAGGTATTTTTAATTAAGATATGTACATTTTTTAAACATATGCTATTGTACACTTAATAGACTACAGAATAATGTAACATAACATTTATATGCACTGGGAAACCAAAAAAGTCACGTAACTCACTTTATTGCAATATTTGTTTTGTTGCAGTAGTACAAAACCAAACCTGCAATATCCCTGAGGTATGCCTGTGATATTCTAAAGGCTTCATTGGAAAAGGTGTACAACGTGCAAGAACAGATGGGTAACATAAACAGACAGGCGGGAACTTTAAGAAAGAATCAAAAGGAAATGCTAGAAATCAAATGTAAGTGAATGAAATGTTTAAATTAAAAAGCAAAGATTGGGCTGGGTGCAATGGCTCATGCCTATAATCCTAGCACACTGGGAGGCCAAGGCGGGAGGATCATTTGAGGTCAGGAATGCTAGCCAGGCATGGTAGCATATGCCTGTAGTCCCAGCTACTCGGGAGGCTGAGACACGAGGATCACTTGAGCCCAGGAGTTTGAGGTTGCAGTGAGATATGATGATGCCACTTCACTTAGCCCGGGTAACACAGCAAGACCTTGTCTCAAAAAAAAAAAAAAAAAGGAGGGGGGAAGAAGGCAAGCATTGCCAAGCTGGATTTTTTCAAAGGTAAGACTCATGTAATAAAGAGACTGACATCATTTACATATTTGACTGCTGACGGCTTTCAAGTCCTGCCACTCTTTATCCGCCCTTCTAACCCAATCTAGATAAGCTGATAAGAAAGCCAGGTGCTCTTTCCTTTGGTGCTGGTGAAATGTTCAAACCACACAATCCCCAGTTCATGTACAGGAGCCTTCACCCCCAGCTCCACCCTTCAATCACAATAAAAGGCAAGCCATTCTCATGGGTTTCTTGTTGTTGTTTTGTTTTGGGTTTTTTGTTTGTTTGTTTGGGGGGCTTGCTTGTTCTCAAGCCATTTTCTAACCGGTTTGGGTGCCAACCCTGCTCTCCCCAGAAAGCCTCATCATGTGAATGATAAACCTTTTCTTTCATACCCTCCTAGTACAAGGGTAGCATCATGAGTCTAGACACCCAAACCTAATTGAGGTTGGGAGGGCGGTCTACAAGAGATACGCTTTAAGAGAAGTACCTAACAAGCAGGACGGTGGCTATGGAAATTGGCATCCACTAAGGTTACCCACTAAGCAAGGAGTAACAACTCACCTGCCAAATCAACTAGGCCTGAAATTGAATTTTAGAAAAGAAGTACTTAATAATAAGTATTATGAGAGAAAAGAGGGATATTTTATAATGATAAAAATAACCCATTCATCAGACAGACACAACGATCCTAAATGTGCATGTACCTAGTAAAAGAACCTAAAATAAATGAAATAAAACCGACAGGAGTCATAAAAAGGAATGAAGTGTTGATACATGCTACCACACGGATGAACCTTGAAAGAATTATGCTAAGTGAAAGAAGTCAGACACCAAAGGTCACATGTTGCACAATTCCATTTTTATTAAATATCCGGAATAGGTAAATTCACAGAGACAGAAAGCAGATTAGTAGTTACCAGGGGCTGGAGGAAGAGGAAATGGGTAGTAACTGCTTAATGTCATGGAGTCTTCTTTGGTGGTAATGAAAATGTTTTGGAACTAGATAGAAGTGATGGCCACACAGCAATGTGAGCATACTAAATGTCACTGAATCATACACTTTAAAATGGTTGATTTTATGTCATGTGAATTTTAGCTCTTTAAAAAAATAACAAACAGAACTAAAGGGAGAGTCACAGTCAACCATCTTGGTTGAAGATATTAACATCCTTCTTTCAATAATTGAAAGAACTAGCTTTTAAAAAGAACAGTAAGGCTATAGATAATCTAAACAACAATATCAGCCACCTTGACCTAATTAATATTTATAGAACACTATGCCCAATAACTGCATAGCACACATCACAGCAACAATTACCAAGATGGACCATATTCTGAGCCATAAAAAAATTCTCAAAAAATTTCAAACTGATAAAAATGCTTATCATTTGTTGTAATACTAATTCCACTTAGTTATCATATTGATTTCTGATATGATTCCCCTGGAGCCCAAAATATTTGCAAATTAAGCAACACAGTTCTAAATAACCCATAGCTTTAAAAAATCACAAAGGAAAATATAAAATATTGTAAACTAAATGACAAAAAATATTTGCAGCCAAAGCAAATTGTGTAGGGCATTATATGGCATTAAATGTTTATATTAAAAAGAAGAAACATTTTAAATCAAGTATTTAACTTTCTACCTTAAGAAGGTATAAAAAGATAATGAAATTAAAAATCAAAGTAATGTGATGAAAGAAGCAAAGATATGAACAGAAATAAATGAAATACAGAACAAATAATAGGTGAATTTTAAAAGTCAAAAGTTGGTTCTTTAAAAAGAGTAATAAAATGGACAAACACAAATTGCCAAAATCAGACATGAAATGGGGATTATCATACAGAAAGTACAGATATAAAAAGAATGACAAAGAAATATTAGAAATAATAAATTTGACAACTTAGATGAAATAAAGAAATTATTTGAAAAATGCAATTTATCAAAACTGAAACAATAAGAAATAGAAAATCTGAATAGCCTGGTATCTACTAAAGAAATTTAATTAATTACCAAAAGCCTTACAAAGAAAGCCTACAAAGAAAGTCCACTAAGTTCAAATAGTTTTACTCAACATTGAAGAAAAATATAATGCCAATCTTATAAACATTGTTTCAGAAAATACAGTAGGGAATATTCCCAATTTATTATATGAAACATCATAAACCTTATACCAAATACTGACAAATAACTTGAAAGGAAAGAAAATTATGAACTAGTTCTTTGTGAGCATAGGTACAAAAATTCTTTACAAAATGTCAGCAAGTTGAATCCAGCAATATATAAAAATGATATTACATCCTTTCTATGTAGAGTTTATCCCAGGAATTCAAGGCTGTTTTAACACTAGGAATGAATCAATTCTATTCACCGTATTAATGGAATAAAAGAGAAAAATTATATGATAATCTCAACAGACACATTAAAATAATTTGAAATTTTAATGCCATTTTAATATTTTTTAAAACTCCTAGAAATTATTAATAAAAGAGAATATCCTCAATCTTATAAAATATATCTATAAAAGACCTACAGCTTATATATTACTTAACAGTGAATGACTGGATTCTTTCTCCTGAAATGTTTACTCTTACCATTTTTATTCAACATTATTACTGGAGGGCCTAGCCAGAACAATAAAACAAGAAAAATAAATAAAGATTAGGGAATTGCAAATCTATGTTTATTCAGAGATGACATGATTGTTTACATAAAAAAAATCCTAGGAAAATTTTTAAAACTAATAGAACTAATAATCAAATTTAGCATGGATTCAGAATACTAAAAAAATATAGTAAAAGCAATTGTATTTCTATATACTAGCAGCAAACAAATGGAAAATAGGTTTTCAATTTCATATATAATAGCATCAAAAGTATTTATTTATTTAGAGATACATTGATTGAAAGATGTGTAAGACCTAAACACAAAAGTCTACAAAACATTACGAAGAGAAATTAAAGAACAACTGAATAAATGGAGAGGTATATCAAGTTGAAGGATATGCCTTATCACATGCTTTAGACCAATCTTACCCCCTTCTTTATTTAGACACCAATTTGCAAAAATAATTATACTTTTTTCGAATTCAAAGCTTCGGGTACTATTGTTGACTGAAGCCCTTGAAATGTGCACTGATTACAGTGCCAATGTAATGTACATTAGCAGAGAGCTCAAGTATTATACAATAACCTTAAATCAAAGAGAGTTATAAGAGGCTAATAATGAAGATGAAGTAATGCTGAAAGTACCAGCCTTTTATTCTGAACTCAAGAAATGCATTAGAAAATATGTTTTAAGAACAGGTCATGGAGAATATAAATGTAAAGTAGAAGAAAGGAAAAGGGAAAAAAAACTCTACTGGGCTGGGGGAGGAGAAATGGAGAGAGTGAGTGGGAGAGAGGCTGTACCATAAAAGGACATGCATAATTTAGAGAATAGAGATTGAAGAGACTCCAGGACAAAAGTACCATTCATTTAGATATAGTGGCAACGGTTTCAACAATAACCGAGAAGATGCTGCCTGCAGTCTGTAAGAAGCAGCATTTGAATTTAAGAGTGCATTTAAATGAAAATCTTTAATACTGCATTTCTATACCATGCTCTAAGAGGCCAACCCACTCTTCTGCCAACTATTTAGTTTCCAACAGCTCATAATAACTTATATAAATCTTATGATTAAGCATTTTAAAATAAAACAGAGCAATGTGAAAAGTAGATTATGAAATCATTTAGAAGGAAAAGTAAGGGTTAAAAATAAAAGAGTGCACAGGGAAATATTAATCCATGAATTCTATGTCTTGTGGTCTCAGTTAAACACTGAAGGGGGAGTAAAAATCTGGTCTGGGTTTCCTGGTTTTCAATACAAAGAGGGAAAACACAGCTGGTTACAGCAACAGTTCTCAAACTTTTTGCCCTCAGAACCTACATGCACTTCTAAAACTTATTGAGGTCCTCAAAGAGCTTTTGCTTATGTAGGTTACATCTACTGACATTTACCTTATTAGCAATTAAAACTGAGAAAATTTTGAAATATTATGAATTCATCTTAAAATAACAATAAACTTATTACATGTTAATATAAATGACATATTTTCATGGGAAATAACTAGATTCCTCGCACCCAAAAAAATTAGAAGATTAGCATTGTTTTACATTTTTGCAAATATTGTTAATATCAGGCTTAATAGAAAACAACTGGACTCTCATATCTGGTTCTGCATTCAATGTGTTGTGATACCACGTGTCCTACAGCCTCCAGAAAACTCCACTACTCCACCATACACTCATGATGTAATCGAAGTGCAGAAGTTGAATATTTATTAGGAACATAGTTTTGACCTCCAGGACTCCCTGAGTGGATCTCCAGAATGCCATGGATGCCTGAAAGACACTTTGAAAACCATAGAGGTTTCAGGAATCATAGATCCTATAAGACAAAAATAAATAAGGGGTGTATGGTGTTTCAAGGAACGAGAGCTGAAAGAGAAAAATGTATATATATATATTCCCATGAGTCCTCATAAAGAGAGGGTCATGTAACGTGGTGTACTTCACCCTCAACACCATCCTGATAATAAATGCAATTGCGAGTGGTATATGATCAGACATTCAGAAAGGAGGTATACACTCATTCCCCTATTTCCCATCATTTATAACTCTGGACAAGATGTGAGTTAATGAAATCAATACTTCCTGTAATTGATGTCAAGTGCATTTTGTAATTATGTTTTGTGGCCTGTGACTTTTATGAGCTTGCTCCATAAAACAATTAACAACTCCATAAAAATAATACTTTTGACATTGCTATTTTCACTTGCAAGCTTCTGCTAGACCCATGTTGTGAAAAAAAGTATATGACACCACTAAACTTTATGATTGATTTTTAATACCTGAAAAAGATATTTCTCCTATCTCCAAAGATTCTGTTTTAATATTCTTTTTAATTATAAATCTTTAATAGACAAAATGGCATAGTAGTTAAGAGAATAACATTGGAGTCAGAGGCACCTGGGTTTGAATCCCAATTCTACCTCCACTAGTTTTGTAAACTTGAACACTTCATTAGATTTCTTCAAGCCTCAATATTCTCGTATGTACAATGGGAGTAAGAATAGGAGCCACCTCGTTAGCTCGTTGTGAGAATGACAGGTAATACAGAGGAAACCATAGGCTCTGTTTTGGCATTTAAAAAGCACTGAAAAGTGTCAGTTATCATTAACTGCAAGTATTATAGAATCTCTTTCTGACAGCCTTTCCCTCCCAGGATCACTCCTTTGATCATCACTCCATACTCCAACACAAGGGACCCAAAAGGAAAGTGAGAAGCGGTAGAGGAATAAGGACCAAGAGAAGGGGAGGCCAGAGAAGATACAGAGATAGAGCTAAGGACTTGGTGCTGGGGCCAGATCAGGGTTGGGGAGTACTGGAACAGGAATTAAGCAGACTATGAGGATTTCCATGACTGAATGCTCTAATCCTTCCATAGGATAGGCAAGGAATACCAGCTAACACTGAATTTCTATGTCTGTGCTTCTATTTCTTTTGAGAGGTCATGGCTAATACATTTTATTGATGGACTGCCTAGTGCATTACCACTTGGTTCATTTTATTAATGCCTAGTGCATTACCACTTGGTTCCTTACTGGTCATGCTGGTCGACTCCCAATAACTCCAGGTGATTAGTTTTTAAGCCATTATTGGTAATAATTCATTCCCCTTTTGGGTGATTGGTTTAGAAATTAGCATGTGACTCAACTCCGGCTTAGGGCACGTGAGACAAAATGAGCTTTGGGAGGAGAGGGCATAATAGATGGATTATTGCTCAATAAATATTTGCTACTTCCTCTTCCCACTGTGAGTAGAGTTTACTTCCCCACCTGACTTGTGTTGGGTTTGGCTGCGGAACTTGTTTTGACCAGTGGAATGTTAGGAGATGGGGACCACAGGACTCCAGTGTGCCTACACTGTACGATTTTTTCTTGCTCTCTACTGATTCATGTTCAAAGCAGCTGTTCTAAGTAATTGCCGTCAACTTAAAAATAATCAAAAGGGTCAAAATCTAGTTTAAAGAAAGTTTATTCAAGTGCAAAATTTGAGGACAGTCAAGGAATTTGTGGTATCCCAGCCCACTTACATTCTTTGATCCTGACTACTGCTTTGCAGCTTCCAGACAGAATGCAATGGAATGCAGACTGGGAAGATATCAGAAGATCCCACATCACCAAACAAGTACTGCATTGGTGGGCTAGAGCACCATTAGATCAAACAGCCCCTCCCATATTTAGTCAGCAATTACTGTAGATGGCTTCCCAAATCTAGGCATGCCCCCTTTGTGGGGAGGACTGTGTGTCTAATGCCTTCTGTCCAGGTCTCCTGCGTACCTAGAATTTTTCTACCAGTCACACACACACACACACACACACACACACACACACACACACACACACACAGGTTTCCAGTGAATCAAAGGGGGCTGTAATTATCAGACTAGGATCTATCTACTAGTCCTTTTTGAAGTTTCTGAACTTATTTCTAATTCCATCTTGCCTTTCAATAAACTTCCACCCTTGATTAGTAATCCTGACTTTACCCATCCAGCAAATACCTACTATGCATTAGGCACCATGCTAGGTATTAGAATGTTCACTAGACCTTGCAATTAGCTACTGCCACATTTGCACAGTTGCCCCCTCCATCCTGCCAGGGTCGAAAGCGAATGCTTAAATGCAAAGAGTTCGTGACACTCTTTCCTGAAGCGCATTATTTGATCACTGAAAGCACTATGCAGAAAATTAAATTGAGCTGTCAAATTGCATTTCTATATCTGGTCATTCACTTCCCAGAACCTCCTTTTTCTCCCAAAGACACTACTGACACCCAAAAGAAATGAAAACACTGTCTGTGCCCCAAGTCAGTTAGTTTTCTTCCTTGAACTTCAGGGTGACTAGAGATCTATTTGCTGTTAAGAATGGGAAACTCCTTCAGCCTCCCATTGTTCAGTAACGAGCTGTTCCAAAGGTTTATTAAACCTTGGCAAATTTCCCATATGGCAACCACAGTGATCTTTGTAAATTGTAGATAAGATCATGTCACTGGTCTTTCTCTCTCTTAGAAGGAAAACCAGATTTCTTATGGCATTATAAGGCCCTCACCCTCTCTAATAAAACCAACCTTCTTGTTTAGTCTTTTCCACATCTCTATCACATAATTTTCTACCGTTTTTCACTATCTGAAATTATGTCACTAATTTGTTTAATCGTCTCCCCCCAGTAGAATAAGAAGCTCCTTGAGGGCAGTGGGTATGACTGTCTCATTGTCACTGGTTCAGTATCTAGCAGAGGACCTGGCTCACGGCAGGCACTCAATAAGTATTTTTTAATGAGTTACTTTATCAATAAAGGAATAGTGTTTGGCTGTCCTTCATATTTTATAAACACTCTTGGGGAGGGGGAGAGCACCTTTTATTTCAGGAATTTCTGTTCTTTCCTTTGGGAACCCCTAACGACCACTTTTTCAGTCACCCCCCTGGGACTAGTTGTGTTTATAATAATCCCCTTTTATACTTTCACAAACCAATGAGCTCATTGAGCTCATGGGCATCAAAAAACCTCGTGAATCACCACAGAATTGTGGTTAGGTTTGACACAACTTGTGGTTGCTGCAATATTTTTGTTTTACAGAGTGATTTTTTTTCTTTCAGAGACACAAGATCTTCCATCTTCACACAAACCAAGAATTTACCTTTCTTTCCTCCAATAACCACAAGATATGGTGCTGAACTTTTATGGATTTTCTAATGTTACCAGGTCTGAGGTTTTTTTCCAGTTGTTACATGATAGCTCAATGTGTCACCAATAACTCTAAATCCTTTAAAACATTTTTTAAAATCTGTGGATTTATTAAGCATTAAGTTGTAACTATATTTTAACTAACTTTGAAGTCCAAAGAACTTAACTTTCTGGGAAAAGAATGGAATTACAGCACCCAGGCAGGCTTACATTAAAGATGTAATTAAAAAGGTGGCATGAAGAATGAGCTAGAGTGTGGGGTGTAGCAGCTATCGGTATAGTCCTCAAGGTTGTTCCTTTAACTGTGGGGGTATCTCAGCATCCTCTTCTTTCACAGGGACATGAATGACTCAGAATCAGCCAATGGACAAGCTGGACAAGCCCTAATCAGCTTGTCCACATTTCTACTATAAGCTGACACAGAAATTTTGGGCCAGGAAAGAAAAATCCACTGGGAATGGAGGGATGGCCACAAAAAGAATTTCTCTTGCCACTGGCCCTGTCATGCCCAGACCTGCCAGTCTCCTTCAAAGCATGGAACTTGCGGAAGACTGACAGACTCCCAAAGATGCATTTGTTCTTGCTCCTTTCACTAAAAGCCAGGGTGAGGTCTCAGTGCAGTGAATAAACAGAAGCAGAAGTCCAGATTATCACTGGGAATGGGAGGGAAAGAGAGTGAAATAAAACCCCTGGAATTTGTCACCAAGAAGGGGAAAAACACAACAGCTGTGGAAACACACGTGCAGATCCACATCAGTGTATCCTAACTGATAGCCCGGGATGTTTGACTCGTCACCCCTGTGAGGTAAAAGCAGGGGGAGCTGACTCCAACGCCAGGACACCTCGTGTTCTGGAAGAGGAACAGGCAGGAAGGGATCAGCAACTTTTCATAGCCGTGGATGGAATATTTCCAGAAGGCTACACTGCCTTTGTTACTAAGAAGCTGTACATCATCAAAGGAGGCAGGGAAAGGCCATATTACCACGGGAGTTCACCCTGCTTTCAATGCAGTGCCTAAGCAGGCTCATTTATTCCCTTCTTATTCATTTCCCTCCAGCTGCTACCAAGAACCCCGAAAATGTTCAGCTTCAAAGTTAACGCACATTTACAGCCTGGTAGTATTTGCCTTCTGCCACATTGGGAGAGAAGAGCGGGCAGGGAGAAGGAAGGTAATTCAAGTTGCTCTATTGTTGGGAGTGAGGGGAGTAATTCTTGCTTATATCAGCAGCTTGCTGAGTTCTGCCATCATTCCTACCCCTTTTATTTTATTTATCTCTTTACGACCTATCTGATAATGCTATAACCATTTCCTGTTGTATACTGGCTGAGGAAGCTTTCTCCAGGCCCAAGAGCAAATCAATGAAAGTAAGCCATAGCGATTCATAAAAATAAAATTGTCATCATTATTGTTCAATTATTGCTGTGTCTGTGGAAAGAATCTCAAGAACTGAAGGTTTCTTGGCTAATATTTATAATCTGCGTTGAACGGTGTTAATGAATGAGTGGGTGTGCATTAGACTGAAATGCAATGGTGTTTGATTTATACCAAGTCCAGGTCTGATTGCTAATGTTAAATCCATTAAAGTGTCTCTTAGATCTGCCTTAATGTACTCCCCTGCATATAATAGAGCTTAAACATACCCGTTTACTTAGCTTTTCATTATTGGTTGAATATTTGTCTTTATTACATTATCCCCATGATAAATTTGACTTATGATAGTTTAAAAAACAGCACTTCAGGAAAGCCAAGCTTTTAAAAGGCTACAGAAGTAACTCCAGATTCCCCAGTCTTCCCACAGATAAAAGAGCAGAATATCCTCAAATAATTATTATTTTTAAAAGTTCAAACTGTTAAATCTGAACATGTCCCAGATCACAAAATCGAGATGCTCAGGGGAAGAAGAAATATTTCATCCTGGAAGGAAAATAACAAACAGAGAAATGAAAGCTATCTGCCTAAGCTGCCACCTTTGGAGTGTCTCTGGGGTGGAAAGCTTTCTGTATTCCTTTAAAACGCTTCTCCCGGAAGGAATCCATAAAGCACAAGTGTAAATAGGAACAACAGGTTGAAAAGACTCAGCCGTAATCATCAAGAGTCTCTTCTAAGGTCAACCATGTCGCAGGGATTCTGCAAAGGACAGTGAGTATGAAACACACCCGCCGGCCTGTGCTCCCCTCCTTCAATCTACAAGAGTTCTCCATTCACAGCCTGGGCAGTCCCAGGCGACAGACGCCAAGTCAATTTGGGGTGTATTTCTGATGCTTCTCCCTCCGCGCTTCGCTGGCTTTACTTGAAAGCTTGGCTCCTGCTAAGTCCGTGTTTGCCGATGTGTGTCTGGATTAGGGCGAGGAACAGGCTTCCTGTTCATTTCTGACAACACTGCAGCTACCTCTGGCTTCAGGGGTCCAACCCATCCTCACACAGGAGACCCAGGCTGGAGATGGGAGACACCACACAGAAAAGGAAACCTGACGATCTGGATTTGATGAAGCAAGAGAAACAGATGGATAAAATGCATAAATCACTCCAATAAAGCAGCTAGACATGAATCCTAAAGTAATAGGGAGATGGTTCTCTAAATACCTCCATGGTTATTTGGTTCTTACCTGGGGTATGGACAAAATTGCTCCATCAACAGGTATTAGGTTTGCCCACGCTGGGTAGTGTGGGAACTATAAAGAATAGACCATCTAGCTTCTTCCTTCAGTGGTTTTATTTTGTTGAGAGAAATTAAAAAAAAATTACAAAATTGAATAAACAGAGATAAATAAGAAACATAAAATCTCAACTATTGCAATATGTCACAAGCAGCTCAGACAGTATGTGTTGTGTGTACGGTGGGTGGGGATGCGATAGGCAGGTCCTTGTAGGAGATGTTAGGGAGCAAGATGGTTTCAAAGGGGTGTGAGGAGTGGCCTTATGGGAAAGGGACATGTGCACAGAAATAGCAAAGTATCACATGCATTTTGATGTAAATTAGGCAGAAGCATATTTTAACGCTGAAACACATATACACATACACACAAATGAAATTACCAAAATCCAAGTATTTGT
This sequence comes from Lepilemur ruficaudatus, assembly GCA_963574885.1. Lineage (NCBI taxonomy): Eukaryota > Metazoa > Chordata > Mammalia > Primates > Lepilemuridae > Lepilemur > Lepilemur ruficaudatus. Next base: position 11,741 of record CAUYRT010001841.1, read on the forward strand.
CACATATTTTTCATTAAACCTGTACATTTCATTAAACCTGTACATTTATTACCACCTAGTACTAAACACTGATATATCTTTCGATTTACATAAATAAATCTAATCCTGGCTTGAATCTACAGTCAACTCTATTTTTGATGGCTTCAGATTTCATGATGAAATTTTGACACAGCTTACTAAAAGAGACACACTAAAATTAGGCTTTATCAAACTACAAGGTCTTTTTAAAAATATATATGTAGATAGATTTAAGGTCTCTAGATTTATTTATTTAGCTTTGTTCCATGCGGTATTAAGTAAGAATGAAAAAAGAGCAATTCAAGGCTTGCAATATGTGTTGCTAAGGAGTTGTCACGTTATCTGGCTGCTGAAATTCAAAAAAGAAACACTTCCTCCATCATAAAAATTAGTTATAGGCCGGCGCGGTGGCTCACGCCTGTAATCCTAGCACTCTCAGAGGCCGAGGCGGGAGGATTGCTCAAGGTCAGGAGTTCGAAACCAGCCTGAGCAAGAGCGAGACCTCGTTTCTACTAAAAAAAAATAGAAAGAAATTAATTGGCCAGCTAAAAATATATAGAAAAAATTAGCCAGGCATGGTGGCGCATGCCTGTAGTCCCAGCTACTCAGGAGGCTGAGGCAGAAGGATCGCTTGAGCCCAGGAGTTTGAGGTTGCCGTGAGCTAGGCTGATGCCATGGCACTCTAGCCTGGGCAACAGAGTGAGGCACTTTCTCAAAAAAAAAAAAAATTAGTTATAGACAAAACGGTCCTTCTTGGAATGATGTATAGACAAAGAATTAAAAATAATAATAATAAAATAAAACTATGTACTGTCATCTGAAATAATGCCACTGATCCTTTTTCCTTAGGGGATAATGGTGACGGTTTTCCCCATTACAGGGATGAATTTACTTTGATCCTCCCACCATCTCTCATTACATTTTTCTTTGATTAGTGGAGGCACAAATTTGGGAGTTGACTAACCAGGTTAATGATGCAGTCAGTGCCCAAGCAAATACAGGACAAAGTACAAAAAAAACGAGTATGCCCCTTGAATTAGAAATGCA
>CAUYRT010001845.1:0-17528 GCA_963574885.1 Lepilemur ruficaudatus
CTCTTGCTCAGGCTGGTTTCGAACTCCTGACCTTGAGTGATCCGCGCGTCTCGGCCTCCCAGAGTGCTAGGATTACAGGAATGAGCCACCGCGCCGGGCCTCAGAGTGTTATTTTTATCAGAGTTGTCCAGCCTTGAGGAAAGTGGTTGGATTTGGCAGGTTATTTTCTGAAGACTGTTGATGTGGAGCAGGAAATCTTCTCCTTTGAATGCAAAATAAAGCAAATATTGCCTGGGAGAAAGTCTGCGTCGCCCGCGGCAGGCTGCACATCAGCCTGTCTGGTGCAGAGGCCGCAAAGTCTAGCACAGAGTTCGTAGGGTCAAGCCGTGACTTCCAACTTCATAACCTGTTAGCTGTGTGACAGGGACAAACTCTTTAACTTCTTTGAGCCTTACGTAATCAACTGAAAAGCTGTGTATGAAAAAGATACCTATTTCACACGATTGCTGTGAAATTTTATAAAATCACACGTGCGAAGTGTTTGCTGATAAGCTCTCAGTAAGTTGTTTCATCTTCATTATCATTATCAATATTTTTCAAATCAATTTGGAAGCAAAAGATGTTTTCTATAAGAAGGCAAGAAAATAACAGGCCATAGAAATTAACTCCTTTCTTCACAATCCTTTGTAAATGAGAAAAGATTCCTAAAGAAGGTAGACAAAGAAGACAGATTTGTTGACTCTGAATCATCCCGTTTAGCTGGGGACCTCTTTTTAACTGACTCATTCCTGTGGAAACCAAGTACCTAATACTGTCAAATCTTATGCAAGCTTGGTTACAGAATCCTATAGAAAATGAGTGTGTGAGTCCCAACTATAAATTTTCATTGGCTTCACTTTTGCCTAACGTTCAAGCTAAAGAGAAGTTATTCACATTCTACCTAAGCAGCTAAGTGAAAGGCAAAAATTGCTGTTGCTTCTCACTCCAGTAAGTCAAGAGCTAGGAAAAAAGTGGATATTGATGTGTTAGAACTGAAAAATCACTGGGCAGGAATCCAGGAGACCTAGGGTCTGTGTTCCAACTTAGCCTCATGGGGGCCCTATGGTCTGTGAAATATGTTGGCAGGGAGGAAAGGAATTCAAGTTAGAAATACCTGGGACTGAATCCCAGCCCCACAACTTTCAGCTGCATAACTTTAGAAAAGTATTTAAGTTTTCTGTGATTTGGTACCCTCATCTTAAAAATGAAGATGGAATGATTCTCGGTCTTGACTGTACAGTAGCATCCTCAAGGACATTGTTTAGAGATGCTGGTCCTGCCTTACGCCAGTTAATTCAGAATCTCTGGGCAGGAGGCCTGGGCGTCTGTTTTAACTTCCCCCAGATGATTCTGCCCAGGTGATTTGGATGCACTGTGAAAGCTGAGGACCACTGGTTAGACAATCTCCCAGTGCTCACACTGATGCACTCTGACATGGCAAATAATCCAAACTCCTCCATGGGGGCTTTGAAATGTGTACTTTACTGCTCCATCCTCAAAATAAGGATAGGACAAGTGTACCCTCTGACTTTTTTTTATGTTTTCAATGGTATGTTTGAAGCCCTGAGTCACAGTTAAGTAAAGAAGTCTTTGCAGCTGTTTGGAGAACAGGACTACTTTGTCTTGGGCTAAAAGTGGATGGGACAGTGGAATTTCTTATAATCTTAGTCATGTGGTACTTTACAGAAAGGTGCTCTCTTGACTTCAAAGCAGAAAACTCAAAACTCACTTGAAATCATATTTCAGAATGTTGACCAATGACTGCCTGCTTCCCATGGTACTGGAATTTTCTTTCTTTCTTTCCTTTTCTCTATTTCTTTTCTATCCTTTTCTTTCTTTCCTTTTTCCCTGATACCAATTTTTCTCAAAACTAGTATCTGTCATTTGTCTGTGTAGCCCTTAAAAATCTAGAGCCATAAGCTGTTCTTGCATCTTTGTGACTTCCCGACAATCCAGTAGTTTGACCGTTTTCTGAGTGACAAGGAAGTCTCCATCTCTGCTCAAGGAAATTGGGGCCCCCTTTTCTTCTACTCACTGCCTGTGAAGTCAGTGCTTCACCTGGGTTAGCAAGAGAGTAAATCAGGGATTTAGGCTAACAACACAAGCTGTCACAGCCAATTAAGGCAAAGCATTGCTTAAAACAGCAGAATTAGAAATCTCAATTGATTCATTTTCTGGGAGCATCTGCCGTGTGAGAAAACAATGTGAGTGCCAAGGCTACTTTCATTAACAAAATAATCTCAAATTAATGTCTTGTCTTTTTATCAAAATATAAGGATTATAGCTTAAAAACTCTACTGCAAGGGGTCGTAGTTCATATGAAAGCCTCAAGGTGGTTCTGGAGTGCCAATATTTTTGCCTGGATCAATCGAGTGGCCTAAATATCTTGGTTTTACAACCAGGTTGCTCCATCTGTACCGACTTGGCTTCTCTCTGGGCAAAAAGTTTCTTGTAAGGGGCCAGCAGTCCAGCAAAGTGCCTTAGGAAGAGAAAGCTTAAGCAGAAAAGAAAGCTAAAAATAGCCCCATTTAGTTAATATGTAACATTTTGCATTTTTATGCAGCAGGTTGAAAATTTAAGATTCACCAGTGGCTAGAAAAGCCAACAATATTTCTTTAATATTTTAGTGCTGAAACCACTTAGCAGCGAGGGAGAGGCTGCCTGCTAGGAAATGTGTATAATCGCGAGGACAAGGCCCGATTTCCACTGTTCAGAAAACCCGCCACCCACTGGCTGCTAACAGGGACTCAAGCCAAAACCACCAGGCTCAGAAGGTACTTCTGCAGCTCAAAGGGGGGCTCCCCCTCTGCCTTTATAACTTTCCTAATCTTATTTCCAGTAAAGGGGCAGCAGATTGCTCCTTGATGATGCCTGGATCGCACTTCAGGGGCCACAATCGCTGCGGATGAATTTCTGGGAGCCGTCCTCGCCCTGTGTGCCTGGGTCCTTGTCCTGCCGGCCCCAGGGGCCTCGTTCACGGCAGCCTCTCCCAGTTCCCCAGCCTGCTCTGCGACCTCCCCAGCTTCCACCTAACACCTCATTCCGTGCCTGTGTGTACTTAGATCTAGGCGTGGCGCTGAATTACTTAGCTCCTAAACCCTCCCAAATTGTCCACTCTAAGCCAAAAATACCGAGATTTTGACCTCCACATTCACGCTTCCGTCTGCTGCATTCAGTCTTTCCCCCAGTATACTGTTTATGAGTTTTTACCAGGTGTGGTATATTGAATGAATGAATGAATAAATTTTGTCTTTGTCCCTGGTTCGTGGCACAGAGTTCCTAAAAGCCCTGGAATTTCCTGAGTGATAAGAGTGTCATTTGTAATTCTTAAAGGGGCCCCTTTTGACCATAGCCAAATTTATGCTAATGAGGTGACTCTGGGCTGCATTGGGGAGTCTAATGGCTTCAGGATGGGGGCCCCTCACCAGAAAAACCAACCGCATGATTACAGGGTTAAAATTATCAGTCCCACCTCATTCCTCAGGGGAGAGGACGGGGGCCCCGAGATTGAGCTCAGTCACCAAAGGGCAAGGGTTTAATCAATTGTGTCTCTGTAATTAAACCTTGATAAAGACTTGGGTGAGGTCTGGGGGAGCCTCCTGGTTGGTGCACACACCTAAGTGCCTGGAGGATGGTGAGCCTGCACAGGCCAAGGAAACCCCACAGCACCTTGCTCCCAGACCTCGCTCGCCTGTCATCTCTTCCATTCGGTCATTCCTGAGCTGATCTTCTATAATAAACCGGGAATCTGCCATAAAGCCCTTTCCTGAGTTCTGTGATTGTTCTAGCAAACGATGGAGACTGGGGTGAGGGCGTTTGTAGAAAACGCCAATTTGTAGTTGGCCGGGGCAGAGGTGCAGGGAGCCTGTGGGCCCCATTTGTGGCCGGCATCTGAACTGGGGCTGTCTTGTGGGGCAGAGCCCTTCCCCTTCGGGGTCTGCACTAACTCTGGGTAGAGTCAGAATGGAATTGAACGCTAGGACACCCAGCTGGTGTCGGAAAACAGAGAATTGATAGTGGAAGGTCACATTTGAATAGTTGGAGAAAACCACACACCAGCTGAAAAGAAATCCCTGTCTCTGCCTGAAAAATATAAAGGCTTGGAAGGTTTCCCCACTCACTGGCTTTGGGGTCAGTGTCACTGCTGCAGCTGGCAAAGGAGAAATAGGGTTGCCAGCAAGCAGCACAGCTCTTTTGGCCATCTAAGGGGAAGCACACTTAAAATGTGTCACTTGACCAAGTTACTGCCTCCCTACTTTGTGGGAAACCAATGTGAGTAGCAAGTCACTGCCACGCTTCTGCATTCCTGGCTTCGGTACAAAGAAAAATTATGTCTTGGAACAATGTCTGGCATGTTCGGGCTGAGGTTCACTGAGGCTTGGTTATGCCTGAGGGCCCCGGTGCTGCTTTGATGCTGTGACTCACTCACTGGTCTTAGTCCCATTGTGTATGTGTTGGTGTCGCCGTCTCACCCAGCATAACCACAAGAGGCTTCCAGCCTTCATCCGTAAAGCAGACCTTGGAAGATCAAGCAGGACTTGCTGTTGTTTTTATACAGGCAGACAAAGATACGGGGCATCCGGGGAATTTATTGGTATGACCCATATGTTGGATGGGTCCCTTATCCCTAAGAGATGAAGGGCACAGATTCTGTGGCCTTTGAAAGCTTATAACCGTCACCAGTTCTTCTAACTCCAGGGACTTACATATTCATAGTCTCCTTGTTTCTAGCTCCTGGTCCCACGTGCTCTGTTCTACTCCACACCTCCAGACCCAGAACTCAGCCACAGCGTCTTCCCTGGGGGTGCGTGTTACGTCATTGACTTCATTCCTTTTCCATCTTTTTGGCCTTCCCCTCCCCCACCACTTCCAGCTCTCTTCCATACTCCTTCTCTGCAGATTTGACCTCAGAGACCATCTATGATACTCCCATAATGTAATCCCAAAGAAATATTCAGTGAAAAAAGTGAAAAGATAGAGAAATATGTGTATATTATTCTGCAGTTTATTATTTTAAAAGGATATTTCCTTATTTAAAAAAATGGAAGGGTGAATCTTAACATTTTTAAAAATACATATGCCTATGGAAAAAGGAGAAAATGGGATGGAGGAGTAAGACTTAATTGAAAACACTTTGTTTTGTAGATGTGACTTTAGAACCATGTAAATATTTTACAAAATCATAAAATTAAATTTCAAAAGTATTCTTTAACTATCAAAAGTGAGGTGAGACAAATGAACCGCAGTAAGTATATAGTGGTGGGGTAACCACTAAGAAACTATTCTAAGTGGCTGTAAAAAGACAGTAATTTGAGTGTGGAATTTTTGTGTGAGATAACCTAAGGACTAAAAAAACTAGGGGGAAATTGGTTTTTTCCAGAACCACACCATTGGTGATGAAGCTTGTATTGTCATGCTGAGACTGTTACAGTGTGGGACACATCAAATGCATAATTGTATTGGCCTGACCAGGAATTGAGAGTATTCATATAGTTGAAAGGGTAGGCAGACGTAGGTTGATAAGGTTAAGTATAAATCCTGTAAGTTTCAATCTAAACGGGAAGTGAAGTATAGTTCTGAAGTCATGATATATTGTAATCTAACAGATATGGATTTCCCAGCTGTGTCCCCTGCAAAGGCCTAGAAACAATGACCAGCTAGCAATGAGCACCCACACTGAGGGCTCTAAATACTGTCTCCCACTAAAGGACCCTTCAAGCAATCACTGATTTCAGGACGGAGGCAGGAAAAAATACAAGATGAGCCTGAAATTAGTTGTCATTTCCAAAAAGCAAAAAAGCCATCAAAAACTACTCGGGTGCTGCCACAGGACTCAGTCTATGGTTTAGGCTCCCAATGGCTAAAGAGGGGGCTTTCTGAATTTCAATAAGGATAGTAATAACTGGGATGGTGAAACATGTCGAATATGCTTGCATTCATGAGGGTATAGCAATTCTCAAACAAATCAAAACATCCGACAAAAAATAACCTTATTGGACTCCTATGGGGGATGGTAGGAAACAGCCTTATTATTTTTTAAAGCAAGTTAAAAAATTTTTAGAAAGGAAGTTGAAAGAGTCAGACATATCCTATCTAGAGTCAAACATATCCTATCTTTCCCATACAATCTGTAGTAACCAACAGTTGACTAAAGGACTTTTGAAAATAGAAGTATTATAGCTAATAAGTGAAGAATTGATGACAAATTTTGAATGTCACTTTTGTGTCCTCTAATGGATCTAGAAGAGGAGTCAATAAATATTTTCTGTCAAGAACCAGAAAGTATCCTGGATGGAGCTGGAGCCCATTCTTCAGTGTGAAGTATCACAAAATGGACAACAAGCACCACATGTACTCACCATTAAATTGGCACTAATGGATCAACACTTATGTGCACACATGGAAGCGACATTCACCGTGTGTCAGGTAGATGGGAGGGGGAGGAGGGGATGGGTAAATTCACGTCCGATGGGTGCCGTGCGCACTTTCTGGGGAATGAACATGCTTGTAGCTCTGACTCTGGCAGTCAGAGGCAATATATGTAACCAAAGTGTTTGTACCCCTGTAATATTCTGAAATTTTTTTTTAAAAAAAAAAGAACCAGAAAGTAAATATTTTAGGCATTCTGGGACATATTGTCTCTGTCATAATGGCTCAACTCTACTGTTACGGTACAAAAGCAGCCCAAGACATTATGTAACGATATGTAAACCAATGGGTGTGGCTGTGTTCCAATAAAACTTTATTTACAAAAACAGGGAGTGGGCCAGATTTGCCTCTTAGGTTTGCCACCCCTTGATCCAGGTTACGATTACGGATGGCTGCTATCACCAAAAGACAGACCTTGTGTACCTCCTGATGGAAGCACATACCACCAACTATGAGGCAGATTTGAGGGAGGAAAAAAAAGTCAAATCTGGATCCGACCAAGCCTCTAACTCTAAATTCTAAGTTTCAGAGAATTCAGTAGATATCCAACACCACAGGGGCACAACTCACAAAATACAGACTATGGGAAGTTTTTCAGGACAAAGGACCTGGTGTCCCCAATGCATATCTATAAGGAAAAAAAAAGAAAGAAGTGTAACTTATAGATTAAAAGAGACTTAAGAGACTTAAAAGTAAATTAAAATATAAATAACAAGAATTGTCCTCAAAATTCTACATTCTTGACTCTTATGTAGAACAGTTTAACCAGTTGGGAGTTTAACCAACTCCCAGTGTTGGATTCCCCAGACCGTCAAGGCCCCTCCTTAGTAAGACTCCATCCTCCACAGAAGGCAACTGCAAGCAATATTTTATTCAGTTTCTCCAGGAAAGAAAAATTCTCCAGGAGACAGCAAAAAGGCAATCCCAGGACACTAAGGAGGGTCAAATTCTCCTTCCATTTTTTCCGTAACATCCGCTGTTTGTTTTACCTAATGCACATTTATCTAGCAGGATGCACAAAAGAAAAGGTTATGGTTAGATAAAACGTAAATATTTCAACCATCTCTCACTTAACGAATGAGAACACTGGAAATCATCTGAAAATGCTTTATTTTGTGTATAGCATTTGGTAAATTGGCTACTTAACTTTTACTCTCTCTTTGGCTTTATTTTCTCATAAACTAGTCATTGCCACGTAGCACGCACAGTCACTTTTATGTAGGATGCACAATCCGGAGGGCTATTAACTCCTTGGAAAAAAATGGCTGCTAATACATACATTTTTTTCTTGTTTAGATTTATTTCTCACCAGAGACCTATAAAGTATCCCAATTAACTATGAATCTTAGTCTGGGGTAAACTGGAGTATCCACAGCCCTCGTCAAGCTTGAAACATATTTTAGTCTTCTGCAGGCTAGAACTAAATTACTGTCTCAGTAATGAAAATAAATTTGCTAATTAGCCCACTTAATCAAATCTGGCTGAACACTGTTCTTAAGTAGCATACACCTGAGAGCCCTAAGACAGTTGATCCTTAGAGCTTGTCACCTATAGGCAACTTTGTTCACTTTTTATCAGAGAATGATCGTTCAGGTTGCTCCTCAAGTCTTACAAGAGGGTTTCTACATAGTCACTAGTAATATGTTATGTACTAAAAACCTCCAATAACCACCACTGGCCCCAATTGGGCTGGATGCGAGAGTATAGCAATTAGATAAGAAGTTAGCAGAGTAAAAGATCAGGGGAAAGGAATAAGTAGACATGAACTTATACACTTCACCTTCCATGTGTGAAAAATAGAAGCTTAAAGAATTGTCTCTGACTGTAATGTGAGCTAAACCCTCTCCCACATGCCCCAGCTAGTGACAGAGGGCAGCAAGTCCATCACTCTCCCGTTTCAGGACAGTACTCGTCCCTCACCTCTAGTGGCACGCTCGCCAAATCAAGCCTTTCTAATTGGGTTTCCGTTCATGTGCCTGCTGCTAGTGTCTCCCCACGTCTCCCCGTCTCCTCCCCTGTACCTCCTTTCTACACCTGCGGTGACGGGCTTCGAGTTTCAGACACACTGGCTCTCACGCTCAGAAGCAAAATACGGCCTTGGGCAGGAAGCACTGAAGAGCCCCATGTTAGAAATCAGTTGCCTCAGTATTCGGTCTCCAGTCTTGCTGAGGTCCTGGGTCTCTTGCCAAGATCCCATGTTTTCATTGTCCATAATTTGACCTCAGTTTGTTATTTTGTATTTTCTAGAACTTCTGACTTCCTGCCCCTCTCTTCCCCAGTTTCTTAGCCTTGTTTCCTGAACTCCAACACCTGAACTCGTTGAGCTACTGAACTTTGCTTACCTAGAATGTGTCTTTCTCCTTTCCTAAGCCGATTTCACAGAAGTTGGTATTTCTTACCTGCCTGGCACTCTGGTCCTTACCTGACTGACCTCACCTGACTTCATTGACCTGTCTAGACATTACTGTTACCTGTTCTTACCTGTCTCTTACTATGACAAAACACCTGGGCAAAGGTACTGAGAGAGGATGACTAGTCTCAGTTATTGTCCCAAAAATGTGTTCTATTGTAAATTAAACTAACAAACTAACATGTTGAAGTTCTGATTTTAAATTAGCTCCTGCTGAATATACATAGATTTTATAATAGAACACAAAAGTTGAGAGAATCATGTAGATCTTCTCTGCCACCTAAGAGCAAGTCTTTGAGAGTAACTCAGGCAGAAGGATGATGGTACAGTGTTTAAGCAGATGAGCTATCAAGCCCAGCAGATGAATATGAAAAGCCTGACTTTTAGGTTTTGCTATGGATCAGCTTAGCAACTTTGGGCAAGGTTACTTAGCTTCTCTGACCTTTAGTTTTCTCATCTGTGAAATGGGGATAAAATTAATTTTCACCACTGTTACCATGGAAGATATTTGGTCTTGGTCCCCAGTTCCCTGCACAGAGCTTCTAAAGCCCTTGGTATTTCCTGGGTGAAGGAGCATCTTTCGTTCTAATGGGGTGACTCCCAGCAGATCCCTAAATAGCTTCAGGTTGGAGGCTGGTCATCAGAAAGATTTTCAGCCCCACCTGCCAACCTTGGAGAGGAGGAGAGACTAGAGATTGAGTTAATCAGCAATGGCCAATTACTTAATCAATCATGCGTATAATGAAGCTTCCATTAAATCCCCTAAACAACAGAGTTCAGGGAGCTTCCAGGTTGGTGAACACATCCAGGTACTAAGGTGGCACACCCAGAGCAGGCACAGAAGCTCCGGACCCCTTCTCCATACCTTGCCTGTGTGCATAGCTCTCTTCCATTTGGCTGTTCCTGAGTTGTATCCTTAATAATAAGCCAGTAATATTAATGGTAAGGAAAGCATTTTTCTGAGCTCCGTGAACAATTCCAGCAAATTATAGAAGCTGAGGAGAGGGCTATGGAAACCCTCTGAATTTATACCCTGTTGGTCAGAAGTACAGGTGACAATCTGGGACTTGTAATTGGCATCTGAAGTGGGGGCATCTGAAGTAAGGGCTCAGGAGACCTCAGGAGACCTGAGCCCTAAATCTATGAGATCTAACATTAACTACAGGTAGAGAGTATTCGAATGAATTGGATTTTAGGACACCCAGCTGGTGTTGGAAAGTTGGAGAAGTGGTGTTGAAAAAGACATCACACATTTAGTGTCAAAAGTATTGCAAGTAAAAAGAGTTCATCTCCATCTCGTAGGGTTATTATGAAAATTTAATCAGATCATGGCCATAAAATGCTTTTAGCAGTGTGTGGGGCTTGGTGATTATTCTGTCAATGGTGATTGTTGCTGCTGCTGCTGTTGTTATTACCATTATTGAACAAGGGGACATTCTATTGCAAAGGTAAAAGAAGTGGACCTGAACGTAGATGTGAATGCTTAGCCACTCATATCTGCACTAGGATTTTCTTTATGACTTTGGGGTTCTCCTTAATCACTTAGAAGCAGACTATTTTCTAAATCATATGCTTAAGTTTTATTCAAAATACCATTAAGCCATGCTCTAAGACAGTAATCAACAAAATTAAATACAATGTGTTTTTAGAGGCCAAGCACAGTGACTCATGCCTATAATCCCAGCACTTTGGGAGGCTGAGGAGGGAGGATCACTTGAGGCCAGAAGTTTGAGACCAGCCAAGGCAATATAGCAAGACCCCATCTCTACCAAAAGTTTTTTTTAAAAAATTAGCCAGGTATGGTGGTAGGCTTCTGTAGTCCTAGGTACTCGGGAGGTTGAGGCAGGAACCTGAGGCAGGAACAGTGCATGAGCCCAGGAGTTTGAGGTTACAGTGAGCTATGATTGCACCACTGCACTGCAGCTTGGACAACAGTATTGGACCCTATCTCTAAAAAAAAGAAAAAAACATTTTTTAAGCTGGAACCTCTTGTACACATATTTTTGTTCACCAGTCACATGCACATACCACGTCAATCACAATATTAAATAGTAATTCCTTTCTAAATTATTTAGATACAGATAAAAAGAGGTTCTACTGGTTTCTTCTCTCATTCAACTGGATTGTCTGATATTCCCTCTGGAGTGAGTGCATCTGTTTGGAGACCACTACTGCCAGCACCTGGTGCAAGCCAGAGCTCTCCAGACAGCGCTGTCTCGGTGGGGGGGAGGGGTCTGGAGGAACCTGAACTGGGATTCCGAGGCCAACACCGTTTGAAGCTGGACCAGCAGCAGCTCTAAGCCGTCAGCTTGAAGTCGTTGATTTGCATGGGGAGAGGTGGCCTGCAAGGAGGGAATTTGTATATGTTCACCTGGAAATACGACAAGAACATGGAGAGGACAATGTGATCTCTATGTACTAACATGGCTCCAAGAAATAGATCTCAACCCCACAGAGAGAGGGTTTGCAGTCAGGAGCCGAGGGAGGTCTCCAATCTGCAGAGATACTTGGGGGCACAAGACACTGCTGGACATAGAGGTCCCCACTCCGCCCGTGAGCTCTGTGCCTGGGCATCAAGGGAGTTCTTTGGTACCTCGAGGGTGGGAGGTTTGGGGAACCTGGATAGACAACTCCACGTAGAGACTTTGCATTCTTCAAGAAAGTACCAGGGTGAATCACCATCCCCACCCCCAAGTAGCTCCAGGGGCAATGTACTTCTACAAATGGCCTGGAACAGGATGACTTGTGAGAACATTTCCAGCATACACCTCAAAGCATCCCCTAATAACTTGGCTGGAGGTGACCTGAATTCCCATTGTGGGTAGACAAAACACAATAAGCCAGTCGATGTATTTGGTCACTGAGAGCCCAATACCTCCTTGATTTTATGTTCCTGTTCTCTAACCTGGGTTCCAGGGTCAGGTCCTCGGATGCAGTGGATGATCTAAGGCCTGGATGAAAGTGGAAGGAAGACCCAGGTACAAGGCCATTTGAGACCTGGCAACTGCTCTCAAACCTTCCAGCTTCCCAAGGGCAAGCTCAAGTTCCACAAGGCCACAAACTCAAATAAAAGCACTGTTTCCTTTGCTAAGGACAAAGATCAATAGCAAGAAGTTTCCTATGTAGCCATACTGGAGGTCACAAACTGGCCATGCGTAGCCTGCCATGAAATGTATTTGGCCATCACGGTGTTTTAAAATTTTAAATAAGAATATCTTTAGACGTGGCACGTGCCCTGCCCTTCACCACACCCCAAACCACTGCTTCCTCTCTTAGGCTCAGCCAGTTTCTCACGTAAGTGCTTTGCCAGGTTCCTGAAGTCCTTTGAGCTTTCAGCCCCGTCTCCTTTCTGGTCCTCATTGCACCACCCCAAGAATGAAGACATGTTGGTCACAAGAAAAGTCCAGGACATCAGTTAGGAGAAAGAACCCCAGGCCAGGAATGGGAATGTCCACTTAAAGTGTGAGTCCTTCCACCTGGAGCGAATCTCGCTGAGTCTCTGAGCCTCAGTTTATTCGAGTAGAAAGTGTGAGAATAAGACCAGCTGTTTTCTTATAAAAAAGAAAATCCTTCCTTTTTGTTCCTAATGTGCTGTAATCTCAGAGTTCTTCATGACAGGTTGGTGGGCTGATCGGCAAAGTGACGATACGCTGGACCGGGGTCAGGACCTCTGGGTTCCAGTTTCTGCTTTGCAGCTGGTTCCTGCTGCAGCCGCGCAGCAAGCGCTTTGCCTCTTCCGACCGTGAAGAACGCGAGGGGCTGCCTTGGATGATCTTCAAAGACCCTTCCGGCTCTTTCCTTCAGTGACTCCATTTTTCTACACATGAAGGGGAACATATTTTGCTAGTGAGAACCATTGTGTCTGAAGAGAATTACTGTTCCATGACCCTGGTCTGGAATTTATTCTGCTCACAGATTTTGAAATGCTTCAGCCGGATTTATGCTATTTTTTCTGGCCCAGGATTTTCTATGAAAAGTAATTGCCTGCGAGACCTTACACAATCTATTCAGCATGTCTCAGGAAGCTTTGGAATTCGGGATCCTCCACAAAGTTAGGGTGGGATTCTTCCTCCAAATGGAAGCTGTAACGGCCCAAAGGACGGCAGCAAGCAAACGAGGGGTCGTCCAGCACGACCACCCCAGGAAGCAGTGGCCACATGATCTGTTCTCCCAACGAGCTGTCTCCAGACAGAGCTTGCTGAGGTCTGTTACCTCCGGGCGACCACTGCCACGTCCTGCCCACAGAGGATGTCGTTGCTTCTCCCCATCCGAATGCCTGTCCCCGAGGAAGCCCAGTCCAATAGGAAGCCCTATTGCGACACAAGCTGTGAGAAGTGTGCCATCCCATGGGCCGGGAACCCTGATTCCACAGTGAAAGTAAGAAAAGGAAACAGACTTCCCCATCACAGGGGAAACGAAGGCTGGGTTGGTTAAAGGTTTATTATGAGGACGAAGGGCGGCTGTGACCAAGGTTGTAGTGCTGCGCACGCTCACCCAGGCCTCCCACTCTGCTGTCATAAACGGGTGATGGTCGCCGACGGTTCTCCGTATCTGAGGAAGGAGAGCCAAGGTGCCAAGGGTCCTCTCCCCGGGGCACCTACTGTGGCCCGTGCCACCTCTCCCCGCCTGCCAACGCTGCTTGGGGGAGCTCAGACCACGCGAGACATAGAACAGCATACATAGAGAACCTGCGCCACACGTGGCAGCGTTGCTGGAGCTTGGTGTCACGCTGGCGGATGGCCTGAGAATAAGGGAGAGGGAAAGAGAAGAGGAAAGAAAAGAACAGCAGAGATGGAGTCTGAAATCCCAGTTGTCACTGTTAGGTTTTAGAAGGCAATCAACTGTCCTCCCACAGGTTTCAGCATAATGCCTCCTGGGTGACGCAGAGGCGGCATCAACGAACCCGGAGCCTCGCTATGGGGGAAGCGAGGCTTTATGGGCCAGGAGAGCAGGGGACGCTGCACATGCAGAAATACCAGGGATGGGAGGGGGCCTTGCCTTTCTGGGGAGTCGAGGCTGAGGAGCACCAGCCTCCAGGCGGGGGGCTGTTTCAGGGCTTGGAGTTGCTGCAGGCACTTGTCTCACCCCCTGGATTCTACTGGGGAAGTGGCACAATGTAGCAAAAAACCAAATGAATGCGTAGGATTGTTTCAAACCTCACCGTGTAGTGCAGAGACAGGAAAATGCAGTAACATGCTGGAGAAGGATGAGCGGGGGGGGGGGGCTGCCAGCCTGAGCAATGGTGCCCTTTACCGACCACGTAACCTCGACCAACTGCTCACCTCTGTGAGTCCGTGGCCCCATCTGTAAAATCATGTTAATGACACTACACATCTCAGCGCGTTGAGACAGAAGATTGGCTGTGAAAACACGCGTGCACCGCGCAGTGCCTGCCCACGCTGCCTCCGCTCCGTGTTGCTGCGGCACCGGCACACCTGACGGCAGCCACACAGGCAACCTGAAGCCACACTGCCCATCTGAGTCCCACACGGGTCCTGACCGCAGAAACCACGATAGACAGATAACGATAATCATGTTATTTTAAGGCACTAAGTCTGAGGGTAATTTGTCATACCACAACAAATTATTAGAAAAAAAATCCCTTTATACACAAAAAGAGAGGCTTTCTTTTATTATTTTTCCCTGAAAAGAAAAACTCATCCAGAAGGATTTGTTGCCAGCAAAGCCTGTTCTAAAATACAATGTATTAATAGAAGATTTGAGGTTTAGTAAGGCAGACTGATCAGGAGATGACTGCCATTAAAAAGATAGTTTGTTAGTCACAGTCCCCAAAAGGAGGGGACGTGCCAGCCAAGACACAGACACACAGGGAAGCTTCAGGGTGGTCAAGACACAGAAAGAGAAGGGCCGGCTACAAGCATGAGCCTCTCCTGTGATTTCTTCAGGAAGAAACATGAAAGGCAAGGTAAGCGCTTAGGATTGGCTTAAATAATCCCAGTGAGCCGGGGGCATAGGGTTGTCCCTAGTTTTTAGTACTTGGCCCTAGGGGGGTGACGGGGCAGGTAGAGGGTGGCCTGGAGTGTGAGCACCCAGTAGAGGAGGTGGCTGGAGGTGCGTGGGCCTGGGACTGACTGGTTTGCATTTGAAAAGCAGGCGAGGTGCTTACTGTCTCTGGAACTGGCTGACCCTGGGCAGGGCTGTCCCTGCAGGGCCAGCAAGGCCCAGATGTCAAAGCCTCAGAACACAGGAGATAACAGACACGGAGCCTATCTCCCATCACAGAAAAAGGCAACACCTGAATCCCACGTCCCTGAGCTCCCTCTTGGCGAGGGCACATTTGATGCATCTGTGGCTGCTGGGATCTGACGAGAGAAATATGCCAGGGGGAGAAGGGGATTTGGGTTCTGAAAATAACATTTTTTTTCCTGATAAAAAGAAATAGAAACTTGCACAAGAAGCAGCCCTCTCCTCCCTTCTCACTTTGAACGCTGTCGTGTGAGCGTCCAAGCTCGGAGCTGCAAGATCAGCTTGTGGCCATGAGAAGCTGACCAAGAGAAGCGCAGGGCAGCCTAGGGCCCCGCATCTGCCAGCCCCGACCGGTGCTGGCGCCCTGTTGTTTCAAGCAACACTTCTTCTCCGGATATTTGATGACTTGCAGCCGGAGTGTAGCTGACATACGGTGTTGGCCAGCGATGAGTGGCCCCGGGGGGAAGTCCTAATTCCTAGACCCCTCCTCTAACCACTGCGCTTGGAAGGGGTGGGGGGAGTTTGGTTATCTTTCCACAAGAGTCAAAAGCGACTTGAGACCTCATGGCTCAGAATTGCCAATTTATAAAGCATGAGGAAGAGCTTGCCTAAATGGGGGTTCACACAAGTGGGGAGAAGAGAGACAGACGGGGACCAAAAGTGAACGCTGGACGCCGTCAAGGCAAGAATCCGCTTCCACATGCTGCCTCAGGCAGGGCTGCCTGCTGGTGGCCGTGCCTGGTGCTCCCCGCCGGGGACACGTGGGAGCCGTGAGGGTGTTTCCTGTGGTCCGCGGGTGCCTTCCACACAGCCTGGTCGGGCTGTTGAGGATTCGGACAGCTGTGCGTCCGAGGATCGCAGCGGCGTCCGCCAGCGGAACGGGCAGGGGTCCAAGGAACGTGGAATAAGAGGAACGCAAAGGAGGAGGAGGAGGACTGCATGGCTTTAACTGGTGAAATCAGGATGTGGGGTGTGATGTTGGTGCGCTGAAAAGGGGTGGGCGCGCGTGTCCCAGCCCTCTAGGCATTGCTGAGTGTGTTTTTTTAATAGAACATCTCTAATTGTATGGATTGACTTAAAACCGGTAGTTTATGTTAAGTAAAATATTAGTATCTTGAGGCTGAAATCTGTTGGTCAGTGGGGGGAAAAGTGTCGTAAAAGGAGAAGTGGAAATAAAAGCAGAATTGATTTTAAAAAGTCCGGTATGGTTAGGATGTCCAGGGCGAAACCCCTGTGAGAACTCCGCCTGTGCTGTCTGCGGGTCGTTTCATGTGAAGGTGGCTGTGGCGGTGGGATGTATTTTACCTCCGTGAGACAGAACTTCTTCCCGTCTGCACTGTGAGAGCTGTTGGGTTATTTCACCCGTTTCCGTGTCTGTTCCACTCTCCCTCTCTCCACATTTGCCCCATTCATTCATTCATTCATTCCACACACTCATTGCTAACAGGTGCTAGTGTGGGGGACATGGGAACAGACAAAACAGGAGTCTTTCCCGGCGCAAAAGCATGTTTTTGGTCCCACATGGCCAGTTGTTTTTTGCAGCTGTGTAGAAAACACAAACACGAAATGACTGTCACAATGACTATTTCCAACTCTAATTGCTTCCGTCGTGGGTGGTGCAGCCCCCAGCCCCGACCCCTCTCCATTCAGCGGGCACCGTGTGTTCTGTTTCCACTTTGGCTGGGAAGTCCTGGGAACAGGGGAGCTCAGATAACATTAGAACTCCATTGTATCCTGTACCAGCAAAAAATATATATAAACACTCCCCTCATCCCACTACACGTCATATTTCCCTGAAGGCATTTTGCCATATGGCCTAGGAGTTGGGTTGGGCAAATGCCAGTTCAGAATGCATCATAGATTCCCACGAGGGCGGTAAAGAAAGCCTGTGGGAAGCAGTGGGGGTGTGGACCGTCGTGAAGGAGAGGGGCGAAGATGCCAGTGCTTTGCTTTCCTCCCCTCCCGGGGTGGAACTTGAGGGGTCAGCAGGCAGTGTGCAAGAAAGATCCCTGTGAGCAGTGTGAGCATTTGGCCTTCGAGGGCCCAGCCAGGGGAAGTCATAGACCCCCCCAAGGAAGCCACATGCTCTGCCTATTGCCACACCCAACAGAGCATGGCCAAGGCAGCGGCAAAGGGGAAGCTGGGTGTGGTTTGCTACTCACGCCATGGTTGGGAGACCACAACATGGGCCACACTATTGGGGATCTTGTTAACAGCGCAAAATCTCAAGTCTCATCCCAGACAACAACACCGGCATCTGCACTGTAACAAGATCCGCAAGGAACTAGTAAGCACGTGAAAGTTGGAGAAGTGCTGGCATAGCCCATTGGTTCTCTCACTCTCACTGTATGTTGTAAGCACCTGGGCAGTTACAACAAAAGCCATGTCTAGGAGTGAAGCCAGGTATTATTTTTTTAATGCTCCATGATTTTAATGTGTATCCAGGAATGATCAGTGGTTGTGAAACACCAGCAAGCCTCAGGGTAACCTGGAGGACTTGCTA
>CAUYRT010001846.1:0-33273 GCA_963574885.1 Lepilemur ruficaudatus
AAGTAGAGTTTGCTTTATGAATCTGGGTGCACCTAAGTTGGGTGCATACATATTTAGAATTGTTATGTCTTCATGTTGAACTGTACCCTTCACCATTATATAGTGACCTTCTTTGTCTTTTATTACCTTTGTTGATTTAAAAACTAAGTTATGTGAAATCAAAACTGCCACACCAGCCTTCTGTTGGCTACTGTTTACTTGAAATATTGTTTTCCACCCTTTTACCTTTAGTCTAAATGCATCCTTGCAGGTTAGATGTGTTTCCTGAAGACAGCAGACACTTGGCTTGTATTTTTTTTATCCATTCGGCTAGCCTATGTCTCTTGAGTGGGGAGTTCAAGCCATTCACATTCATTGAGAGAATTGATAGGTGGGGCAGATTTCTGTTCATTCTGTTGGGTTGAACTTTGTTGCTTTGTTTTCTCTCTTGAGCCATTGTGGTATCTGGCCTTTGACCTTTAGCTTTTGTTTGGTGTGTGTTGGTGTTTATTGTGCTGATCCATGTGTAACACTATTTTGAGTACATCCTGGAGGGCAGGTCTTGTCTTTTATTTTTTTTATATACTGGTGTATCTCAAGTCTTGTCTTGATGAATTACCTCAGTGTTTCCTTGTGTGAGAAGGTCTTCATTTCTCTTTTGTATAAGAAACTTAGTTTTGCAAGGTACAAGATTCTAGGTTGGGCATTATTCTGTTTGAGAAGAGTCAGAATGGTGCCGTAGTCTCTTCCTGCTTATAAATTTTCCATTGAGAAGTCTGCAGTTAGTTTGATAGGTTTTCCTTTGTAGGTTACCTTCTTCTTTCAACTTACAGCTCCTAGGAGGGCCTCTTTTGTAGTTATTTTGGCCAACGTGATGACTATGTGTCGTGGTGTCTTCCTGTTTGCAATGAATCTCCCAGGGGTCCTTTGAGCTTCTTGTACCTGGATATCTAGATTTTTAGCAAAGCTGGGAATTTTTCCTCTGTATATGTATCCTCAAATGGTTTATCCAACCCCTTGTGTATTTTCTTCTTCACCTTCAGGGATGCATATAATTCTCATGTTAGGCTTCTTCAGATAATCCCATATTTCTTGTAGGCTTTGCTCTTTTCTCTTATTTCTCTGCTCTATCTCTGCAACTGACTTATTTAATTGAGAAGTTTTAATATCAATCCCCGAGATTCTTTCTTCTGTTTGACCTACTCTATTCTTGAGGCTTTCCACTGTGTTTTGTAATTCCTTGAATAAATTATTCATTTCTAGAAGTTCTGTTTGATTTTTATTTAATATTTCGATTTCTTTAGTGAATTTTGGGGATTCTTTTTATTTTTGGATTATTTTTGTGGTTTCTTTGTGATGGATATCCATTTTCTCTTGCTTATCATTGAGTTTTCTTACAACCCATGTTCAAAATTCTTCTTCTGTCATTTTAATATCCTGAATTTGGTTGATATCTATTGCTAGAGAGCTGGTGTTCCCTTTTGGGGGTGTGCTTTCCATTTGATTCTTCATACTTCCAGAGTTCTTTTGCTGATTCCTTCCCATCTGGAGCAGCTGTTGCTTCTTACCTTTAGTTTTTTATTTAGATAATGACACACTCAGTTTAATTTCTGAGCCAGTAGGTGGTGTTTGTGGGTGAGATTGGACCATATCCTGTATAATGAGTCAGTAGATGCAGTAAAAGGGCATACAAATTGACTTCCCTATCAGTAGTTGGTGCTTGCTGGGAGGAGCAGGCTGCATTGTTGTTTTTAAGTCCTATGAACTAGTTCTCATTCCTCTGGAGTGGCACTCTAGTGCCTCAGATGGTACGTGGGGCCCTGGGATTTCCAGGTGTATCCTTATTCTCTACCTCAGTAGGGGGCAGGTGAGGGAGTGAGGCTGAGTGGGGCTGGGTTAGGTGAGCCTGCCCTCAAGCACCACAAATGCTGTTGGCAGGGGTCAAAGGTCTGTCCTCTGCTTCTGGGCAAAGCTGTCAGGAAGGGACTGAAATGGCCCCACTCAGCCAAAAAGTCTGCATGTGGGAGTCAGACTGTCTGAGACCTGCAGTCTGGAGCAGGCCTTGCTTCTTTCCACACTCCCCTGTTCTGTGGTTTCTCTAGGGCCTCTGCAGAAGACAGGACCTCAAGCCAGTGGACCTCCCTGACTGTGATGCCAGCCAGGAGGCTCCTTGCGCAGGATTGCAGCCTGAGCTGGGAGCACAGCCCTCCCATGGGAGGAGAGTTGCACCTCAAGCATGCCGATCTGCCCCTGAAGGCATGCACACTGCAGTAGACTAGTTCACAAATATCCATTCTGTGTCCCCGGGCAATGCAATCGAGATCTCAGTGTACAGAATCTGGCCTGCAGGCCTGTCCCCCGGGCCCCAGAGATCAATCCCTGACCCTGCCAGGGAGAAGAGTACTGGTCTTAAATCCTCCAAATGGTGCCCAGGCTGGATCAGTGTCTCTTCACCTTGGGATTTGCCCTGCTCTGCTGGAGTCACCAGTCAAGCTGCACCTGGGAGGCTGGTGTGAGGGAGCTCACAGTCCGAGTACTTCTCAGTCCACTGCAGGGCCACAGAAGGAAAGGTCCCGTTCCTTGCAGATCCCTCTGGGTGATGGCTAAACTGTCTCTCTTGGCAGCTCCAGGTAGAGGAGGGGAAGGGGAGAATGAAGCAATATGGTGCCTGCCCATTTGCTCAGGTCTGTAGGGTGGGAGGTACCCCGAGGGAGCTGGGAACCTGGTGCTCCATCCGGAAGAGGCTCACCACTCACCGGCAGCAACCATCTCTGGGATGGTGTTAGCAGGTCTCCCCAGCAGCTCAGGAGCCCACCAGCAGCCTGAGATGCAAGGGAGGGAAAATTTAACTGCCCCACCTACCCTTGTTGCTGGTCTCCAAGCCTCTCGGGGGCCTTTCTCCTTCCAGTTCTGCTCCACAACTTCTTCTCATGGACTCTCTTCTAGTTTCAGGCACCTTTCCTTCTGACCGTCATCCAATCTATGCTTGTCTGCCTGTTTGTTTCTTCACTTTCATCTAAAATCTGTCTTTCTTGCAGAGACATTCTGGCTGTGATTTTTCTCATTCACCATCTTGCCCCGAGATATAGTCTTTAGAAAGGTTATTAAGGTTAAGTGAGGTCATTAGGTTGGACTCTAATCCAATATGACTGGTATTCTTATAAGAAGATGAGATTAAGACACAGGCACACACTGAAGGAAGATCATGTGAAGATACATGGAGAAGACTGCTATCTATAGGCCAAGGAGAGAGGCCTTTAAGAGGAACCAACCCTGCTGACACCTTGATCTTGAACTTGCAGCTTACAGAACTTTGAGGAAAATTATTTCTATTGTTTAAGCTACCCAGTCTGTTGCACTTTGTTGTAACGGTTGATACAACAGATGAGGAAACAGATTCAGAGAACACAAATAAATTTCTCTAAGACATATAGCTAGTACAAGTGAGATTAGTGTCTCCAAAATCCATGATGTTAATCTATACACTAAGTGGTCCTCTTAGGTGGGTCAAGATTATAGATGGTCCAGAGCATATTAACAATCACCAATTTGTAGAAGAAAAGTCTGAGACCTGTGTTCAAATTCTGATGTGACTTACTTGCTGTTGTGTCTTGAGTGACATGTTGATCTCAGACGTTCAGTTTGCTGATATCCAAAAATGTTATTATTTTCTTTCCAAGAAAGAAATGGACAATAAATGCAAATGTACTTTTTCATGTGCGGGGCACTGTGCAAATGTGAGGTGGTATTATTAAAATGTTACTATTGCGAGAAAAAGAGATCCAGTGAGTGTTTTCTGACAGCACCACCCAGACCTCCTTGTATGTTCAGGGAATGTCTACTTTGGAATGCAAGAAACAACATATAAAGTAGTATTCTTTAACTCAGGGGAGCAAGAATGTACAAGAATCAGTGTTTCCGTGTTTCCTTCTAAAAGGCAATTCACATATATTTTATTGTTTGAAATTCCCAATGGAGGCATTGTTAAGTGTACTGTTCCACAAGTCAGTGGGAAGAACAACAGCTGTTTAAAAAGAAAGAAGGGGATGTGTCTACTCTGATTTAGCTTGTCTGGTTTATTATGGCATAAGAGTAAAAAAAAAAAAAAAAAAAACCAGAAAGGACTACTGTCTTGTTAACTTGTGGTAAAGTTAACAAGGCAGCTTTCCCACAGCACAGCAATGCGATCCATAAGCCTGTGGTTCCATATAGTGTTCTTCTAGGAGAGAAGGATTTATTTTGGTTGGAAACACTGCAAGCTTCTCTTCTCATAATTTCTATTTTCACAAATGATAGTTTTTGTATGTAAAATAACAGAAGCTTCAAGTGGCTCAAAGGCATCTACTAGCCACATCAAGCTTGCTTTGTGCCCTTTAAAGAAGAATTGTACAACCACTCCCATCTTACCATCAAATTCCTGAGGAGAGCAAATTTACTACCAACTTGAGAAGCTGACATCCTTTTTGTAGGTGTTACCAAAATAATATTACCTATTGGTTCTGGCATCAGTAAACTATATATATTTCATCTGCTTTCTAGAATGTCCTCTCTCCTTCCCTGCCTAGGGTACCTCTATTCAAACTTCAAGTACTAGCTTAAATTTCACTTCTTTTGTGAAACCTTTTGCATCTTTCCCAGATACTATAAATTCTCTCTCTAATCTGTGTGCCTGTGACACTTTACTCAGATCACAAATATACTATTTACTGTTTATCTATTAATGATTTGTTTATAATTTTGTATAATAATGATTTGTGAGGTTTTCAATGACAGGTATGTTTTGTGTTCCCAGCACAGTGTCTGAAACAAAGCCTGTGTAGGATATATTAATAAATTTCAAATCAAAGTAAGGACTTAGGATAGTGTGTAGGAACAGTTATCATTTATTTAGCAACTTCTACAAGCCAGCAACTTGACATGATCTCATTTATACACAGCAATCCTATAAGGTAGGACTTTATGTTCCCCATTTTATGGATGAGGAAATAAAGGCCTGAGGCTAGGCAATTTGCCCAAGGTCATTTGGCTAGTAAGGGGAGAAGTTTCTAACTAAGGTGGATGATGTACACTTATATGGAGGATGGTTGATGGCCGTTATAGGCCCAAGGCAAAATGGGAAAGAGCATAATTTTTTGTTCTTAAGGCTATTTTATCTCCCCTTCTTCTTTTTCTCTCTCTTGTCCCTGGAATGTGCCTTTTGCACACCCATTAAGGCCTGGTGGTGTAGATTGAATCATTGCTCACAATTCTCACCATCCCTATGAGCTATAAATGACCGTATCTTTGGTCATGGGACTTTGAAATATTTCCCGCTAAGTGGGCAGAGTATTCTTTCCCACCACATTGACATTGGGCTTGGCCCCATTACTTGCTTTGGTCAATGGATTGTGGGTAGAAGTGACAAGGGGCCAGTTCTGAGCTAAGCTCTTAAGAGGTATTATGTGTTGTGTATTTTTGCTCACCCTTCTTACAATTCATCATGAGAAGGACTTGCCCTGAATAGCCACAGGTCCAAGAAAGGTGAAAGACATATGGAAGAGACATGAACTTCACCTCAAGTTCAAAGCTGAGATGTTTCAGCTTAGTGATAGAGTAGACTCAGTGGTGAGAAAATAAATATTTGCTTTATTGTAAGGCAGTCAGACTTTGCAATTGTCTGTTACACGGAAAGAACTGACTAATACACTTGGCCTCCAAAAGCACTTTGTAATCACAGTTGCTATCTCTTCCTTCCTCACCTAATCAATCAAAAGGGAAGGAAAATTTAATTTATTTAGCAGACACAAGACTATAAACTCCAAAAGGGCATCCTATAGACTGACACATAACATGGACTGAAAAATGAATGTGGAAACTGTTTCCAAAATGTTACACATTTCTCTGAACGTTTTCCCAGGGTCTCCTTGCCCACCCCCATTGCTGCTTTGATGGCACTTCAGTTCCTTCTTGAAAGCCTGCTGTCTAATTCCAGCGCTAGGAAGTGTCTCAGGAGGAGTACTGACCAGCAATGTTGGCTTCTTCTTTTTCTCTCTTCAGAGAGAAAGCACCTTCATGAAGGTGCTTTTCTTCTACCACTGTGGCTCCTGCCATCTCCTACCATCTGATACCATATTATGCAAAAATGTGTATGTGTTTTAATCCCATATTTAAATATGCTCATGGCCCCTCCTTCCCTAGAGCTCAGATATTAGTCCAGAGTGGGGAGAGGAGATGCCCAGAGCTCCAACTCCCCAGCCAGAGCCCTCCTCTAACCTTGTTCTCCCTACTTCATCCCACTAATCCCCTGTTCCCTCCTCCATTCCATCCTGCCTCCTTGATCCCAGGTCGTAATCAGCTGTTTTAAACGAGTCTTGTGTTTCACCTTATATCTTTTGCTACATGTGTGCAACTTCATTGAGTCCTCATAATGATCCATAAAGATAGTAATTACTTTTTGTGATCTTACAGATAAAATAGTTCGGCTCATTAAGGTTGGAATTTAAGTTGGAATCCCAGGTCTGTCTGACTCTATTCAGTAGATTTATGATTTTTAAACTTTTCTCTAGCAGGTCTTTTTTTTTTTTTTTTCCAAATTGGAACTTGCTTGGAGTCCTTTATTCATAGAACACCTTGGACTGCAAGTAATGAAACCCTGATTCAAGCTGGCTTGAGTGGTGAGAATGAAAAATCTCAGCTAACAAGGAGCTAACAATCCAGCAGTGGTATGTGCTGTAGCATGGTGTAGCAGGGCCCAGCCACATCTCTACATGGCCCTCTCAGTTCTTGCTTCCTCTGTGTGGTGCTCACATCCTCAGGCTGGGAGAAGATGGCAGTGGTGGTTCTGGGCATTTCATCTAGACTGCAAAACCTAGGGAGTTGGAATTGAGGTGGTGTTATCTTATGAGGGAGGAACATTTCCCAGAACTGCCCCAGCATACTTTATGTCTTGTTGCCTACATCTGAGTCACATGTCAGCTTTAAACAAATCACTGGCAAGAGGTCCTCATGATTGGCACATACGAAGTAAGATTCACTCTGGAGCTAAGGAGAGGGCTCCCTTTGCCACCTGTGAGGGTAAAACTCTAAGATGGCCCCTAAGATTTCTGCCTGCTGGGGAACATATCTTGTATGATCTCCTACCTTTGAGTGTGGGTGGAACCTGTGAATATGATAGGACAGTCGCTCCTTTGATTAGGTTGTGTTATATAGCAGATAGTGATTATGCTACATTATGTAAGACTCTGTTGTAGCAGACTGGAGAGATATTTAAAGTATGAGAGAGATTCAGCAGCAGGGAGGTTCTAAGCCACTGGCTTTGGAGATGGAGGGAGTCACATAGCAAAGCTTGGAAGAGTGGGCTGTGGGGACTGAGAGCAGTCCTCGACAGCCAGCCAGCAACCACAGGAATGGAATTCCTCCAACAATCTGAGTGACTGTGGAAGCAGGACTATTTCCCAGAACTTTCAGAAAGGACTGTAGTGTGGCTGATACCCAGATTTCACCCTGTGAAATCCTGAGCAAAGAATCTAGCCACACCATGACCAGTTCTGATATAGAACAGTGAGTAAATAAATGGGGTTTGTTTTATGTCATGGTGATAATTTATTATGAAGCAATAGAAAACTAATACAATCAAAGGAACTGCATTCTACCAATGGCCTGAATGGGCTTAGAAGAGGACAATGTGCTTCAGATGGTCTCATAGTCCCAGCCAACACCTTGACTTAACCTGTGAGACTCTGAACAGAAAACCCAGTTGCTCTGTGCTCAGACTACTTTTTACAGAAACTGTGAGATAATGAATGGGTGTTGTTTTTAGTTATTAAGTCTGTGGTGATTTGTTATGAAGCAATATATAACTAATACACCCCTATCTCTCACTGCCAAGTCACATTGGGGATAGGCAGCTGAAAACAAAGTAGAGATTAGGTGTCGAGTGTAAAATAGATAACAAAAATACCTTATTAGCATAATTATATCTCTATGTTCACAAATGTAATAGTTAATGTTAATAAAACAAACTTATAGTGCTGTTCTAAAGGATATATGAAATTGAGGGTTATGAGTGACAATTACTACATCCAATTTGTTTTACTATTTTCTTTTGGTTGCACAGATCAAGATAATCCTGACTCACATATATTTAATAATCATGCAGTCAATTTAATAATTTTATATGTGGTAGCCATGTATAAACTTGAATAAAAAAACAGACCACTGCAGAGCTGCAATCTATAATCACTGATACAGTCACAGGAAATCTAATTAAGCACAAAGATTTTTTAATACCAGGATTTGTATAAAATCAAATCTTTGTGGTTGGACAATTAATGTAGTCTCTAGAGTGTTTCAATTTGATATGACATTTAAATGTGCAAACTGATTTTATTACAGTTTTAAAATAAGTGAAAAAAATATATATCTAAAAATTAAATTTGAATCCAGGCTTTGTGGAACCCTGAAACATTTTTGTAGACCCTTGTGGTTCCATGGAAAATAATCTGAAATCTCTGACTCTGATCCCATGGGTTCATGCTGACAACTGCTGGTTTTTCAGAATAGTTGACCTCATCTAGGAGAAAGCCAAAACAATTACTTAGCTAGCAAACAAACAAACACCCATGGTAAGTTGTTGTGAGGTTAAAATCTTGGTGGGAGATCTTGACAGTTCCCAGCCATCTCAAGCTCATAAGCTCATCTGGGTTTGATGTTCCCTCCTAGTGGGGAGGCCAAGCAGTGATTTCTTGTACCTGGGATTCTGCATGTCTGTGGGCCCTGTGGTGCTGGAACACACTTGGGATGGAGTGGACACCTGTGATCTTGGGCTGGGGAAGGGGTCTGGCCTGGCCACACAGGGCAACTGGAGGTGACTTGCTCTTCTCGACCCCAGTGACCGAAGTGTGAAAGCACCTTGAAGTATGAGGTATGAAGTATGAATATTCATACTAAGTGGACTAAACAAAGACTATCATAGTGCCTTGCATTAGAAATATTTTATAATAATAGAAGAGTTATAAAAAGGTTTCCAGGAAAATATAATAATCATAAACATATATGCATCTAACAGCAGTCTCAAGATACATGAAGCAAAGATGGACAGAATTGAAAAGAGAAATAGACAATTCAACAATAATAATTGAAGACTTCAATACCTCATTCAAAATAATTAATAGAACAATCAGACAGAAAATTAATAATATTTAGAAGATGTAGATACTGACCAAAGATTCCCAAACTTCTAGCCCAAGTTTGATTTAAACTATCCCAGCTTCTTAATCTGTCCATTTAATATTTGATTTCTAAGCTTGTTAACTTAAGGCTTTATGGATCCCTAGACAGCCCATGTATGGCTTTTAAGGGCTTCATAATCCCATCAAATAATATGCAGATTATTTTGTGAGTGAATGCATTTGGGGAAGATGTGTTCATGGCTTCCATCAGTCAGTCAACATATATTCTTTTGAAGGTGAACTATGTGCCAGGTACTGGATAAGTGTTGGGGTAACAGCTGTGAGCCAGACAGATTCATATAGAGCTTGTATTCCACTGGAGATGGGGTGGGGTGAGATATTCAGGCAAAAAAAAATAAGTAACTAAGCTTACTTTAAATACTGATGCATGTTCTGAAGAAAATAAAATAGAGTAATGTGATAAACATTACCTTTGAGGGCCACTAATTTAGCTGGAGTAGCTGAGGAAGACTTTTATTTTCTTAAAAGGTTACAAAGAAGACTTCTCCTAGGAGGTGACATTACAAAAGGAAGGTACTAATGTCCTGAGATGAGAACAAACATGTTATGTTCAATGGGGTAAATGAAGCCCAGGGTGGCTGGGGTACCATAAGAATGGGAAAGTGGAGAGAAATGATTTTGAAGTTGGCAAGGGCCAGATCATGGAGGTCCTTGCAGGCTTCCTTCCAGGATTTGGATTATGGTAAACCAGTGGTAAACCATTTGATGGTTTTAAGCAGGGATTTATTCTGACTACTGTGTGGAGAATGGGGCACCAGCTAAGAACTAACTTCCGTGGCCCAGATGGGAGATGATGGTGGTTTGGATGAGGAGAGGGAGAGAAGAGGCTCCAAAGAGCTTAGCAATCACCAAGGCAAAGAGCCCTTTGAAATGAAAGTGTACCAGTTTGAATGTCCTTAGAAGGTAGATCATATCAACTAAAGTCAACTGGAACACTAGTTTATGTCTTTCATTATTTTTTCCTTGGGGCTGTAAATGGTAGTTTAGAGAAAAGCAGTGTTGATGATATGAACAAATGAGCTTACAGGTATGAGTCCAATTAGGGTTCAAATCAACACTGAAGTAAACAAATGAAAAAGGCAAGTAACATTAACTGCTATAACAAACAATCCCCAGGTATCAGTGCCTTACTACAGTGAAAGTTTATTTCTCATTCATGTTCTCCTCTAAGTAGTAACTCAGGAATATGGACATCTTCCATTGTTTGCCTCTGTCATCTCAGAGTTCTAAGCTTCCTCAAGGAAAGAGAGGGTGTGGAAGATCACATGGCACGTTTTAGGAGCTGGGCCTGTAAGTGACTCATATCAGTTCCATGCCACATTCTGTTCATCAGAATCCAGTCACATGGACACACCTAACTGCAAGAGTGTGGGAGAAGTAGGATATGGGTAAGTGTGAATCATCTTGGCTACAGTCATTTAGAAATCTTGCTCCTGCCATGTTTCATTTGCTTACAGCTGGACTGCTCACGATGAAGCTATTTAATAGGATGTTTCATTTATTCTATTGAGCACCTCTCTTGGGGCCATTTGTTTCAATGGTGGGCAGGTTTTTTTTTTTCTATTTGTTTTTTTGTTGGGGTTGTCAGTTGTTCAACTACGTTCTACCTGCATCAAAGTAGTTTTCTTCCATTTCTAGAAGTTGGATCCTGACATATTTCTTTTGGCCAGCTCACTAGCTAGGTACATGTTTGGGATTTCCTCTATCCAATCACATCTGGCAAAGGTACAGTCATGCTTTCTTTCCTGAGATCCACTTTGTATAACCAAAGTATAATACGAGATAGAGGACTTAGTTGCTGGATTGACGGCCTCTTAACAAAAATCAAGACTTGTAAGGTAAATAGAGTGTGATCATTTAGGCCTTACAGAGAATCTAGTCCCATGAGTTCTAGGCTATAATATTTGTGTAACTTCTGACTGGGCTGCTCTATTTAGCCTTTATGTTGTTCTATCTTTAATTATAAAAATGATATGTGATATTTGTTGAACGTTTCCTGTGTGCCAGGCCTCCTTCTAAGCATTTCACATGGATTATTGCAATCTTTATAATAAATCTATGAGGTAGGTATTATTGTCATTGATACAAATGAGGAAACTGAGGCACAGAGAGGTTAAGTAGGGTTAGAAAAATTATGAATTCCAGGGTCCTCAACTCAGATATCTTTCAGGGAATTTGGAAAATTTCTTTGGTATGATTTTTTGCTTGTGATTTTTTGGAGAGAGTTTTTGTTTACTTTTCTGTATTAAAGATTCAATAATAAATTATACTGGCCTTACATCATTTCCCAGTTAGTTTCACAGGAAGAATCATGTAAATGCTTTTTGACCACATGGACATATATCTTTACAAGTACTCAAGATGCTTCCTGTTAGTTTCCCTAGTGATGCTCATAATACTGATTATATTGTTTCCAAGGAAGTGATGGGCTGAATAAACATGATTCTTGGCAGTAGATCCATTGTGCTTTTTGTAGGATGTTTCTGAATACTTATACAAAGTCATTGCTTCACAAGAACATCTTGCTTGTGTTACAAAAATTATACTCCGCTGAAGAAACAGCTCATGACTCATGTGCAAAACGATCATTTGTGAGTCTTCTGGACAAGGTGCTGGTTTTCAACTTGCATTTATTGGCACTGTTTAATTTAGGTGAGAGTGCTGTGTGAAGTGGCTCTTTTAAAAAATCATTGTGGAATTTAGTCAGTAACACAATCTAACACTTGTCAAATACATTTACTACTATTTACACATGTGATATCTTAAAGAGGCCTGGAAAATTATTAGTAGGCTATTCAGTTTTCAAATTGTTCAAAAATGAGGTGCTAAAACAGGAATTGGTTCTTTTGCAGTTTTATATTTCCTCTTAAATCTTGGCTGATATACTCTGCTCTTGTACAATGTGGGAAACCTTCTTATAAGTGGTTATGAGCTTCTGTCAGGGGTCATAAAAAGGTAGCCCAGCCCACAGCCTCTGTGAGACCCGAGAATTTGTTTTACAAATTTTCAATATGAAGACCTTTAGATGGGGCATTTCTGCTGCAGTTTACCTGAATCCTCATTGTCCTGATTTTTATGACCTAGCTCATACTTTCATATGATGGACTTGGCCCTTGAAGAGCATCCAGGAGTGATACTCAGTTTCTGGAAGATGTCTCTCCAACTTCCTCTTTTTCAAAGATTGAGTGCCATTTTGGCCAGCTCATCAACTAGATATTAACAATGATGAGGATTTGGGCTGCAAGTGTGGGTTAAGGATTTTAGGACCTGTGGTGTGCTTGGTCATGGATACTATTCAAAATATTTATGTAACTTCTAATCTGATGCATGAATTTCTAATCACTGTGTGCCTGAGGGAAGTGTTCAGGGTTAAGATACTGTCAATTATTTACTTTGTGATACTTAGCACACTTCCTTGTCACTCTAATTTTCATGTAATCTCCATGTACCTCTCCCCCCTCCTAAATACTCTAAGACATTCTAACCCTGCCCTGTCCAACAGGGTAGCCACTAACCACATACAGCTAATGAGCACTTGAACCTTGGCTAGTCCAAATTGAGATGTTCTGTAAATGGAAAATACATTTAAAAAACTTAATATGAAAAATAGAGTATGAAATATCTTTTTAGTATTTTTTATATTGGTTGCGTGTTGAAATGACAATATTTTGGGCATATTGCATTGAAAATATATTATTAAAATTAATCCACCTGTTTCTTTTTCTGGAGTAGAAAAAGGACTGGAGTGCAGTGGTGTGATCATAGATCACTGCAGCCTTGAACTCCTGGGCTCAAACAATTTTCCTACCTCAGTCACCTGAGTAGCTGGGACTACAGGTGCATGCCACAATGCCTGGTTACTTTTTAAAATTTCTTTTAGAGATGAAGTCTTGCTACATAATCCAGGTTGGTTTTGAACTCCTGGTCTCAAGTGATTCTCTTGCCTCAGCCTCCCAAGTCAATGGGATTACAGGTGCGATTTTCTTTTTAAATATAGCTATTAGAAAATTTAAAATTACACATGTGATTTGCATTATATTTATATTGGGCAGCATCTAAACAATGAGCAAAGACTATGTACAACCCTAATATATATTAATATTTAGCATAGAGCACACTTGACAAATATTTATTCTTACTGGTCTTGGTAGGACTAAGTGTATTTGTCATAGAACAGTTATAATTAAAATGCCAATAAATCCTCATTGAGTGAGAACAGTTATTTCTTATGTGAGCTCACTCATTCATCTTCCAACATGTACACTTAAAGAGAATCACCCAAAATAGACTTGGTTGTGCGTGTTCTGGTGTCTGAAATAGTCTCATTGCTTTTAGTATATTATAGTTGAGAAGCAGGAGGCACATGGTTTGTTTTGACAGCTAGGAATGCAAGAGACATTATAGTTTAGATTTAACATTCCATCTGCTCTGTTTTGCAAGTAGAAGAGCTGAGTCTCAGTGAAGAGGGACCCGATGGAATGGAGTGGTGGTGGTTCTGTTTTATCCTATGTCTTCCTTTTTATTTTTAACTCATGAGTTAAAGACATAACAAACAACATCACTGCACGTTAGCAACATTGCCAAGTGTAGCAGATGAACATACTTCTACTGAGTATCACTTCACTCAGTCTTAGCCAGTCGGATTGCTCACTACTCTGCCTCAACTTCTAGGGGAAAGCATCTCTTTAAAGCTATAGATTCTACTTTTGATTCAAAATGACCTGCTTCCTATGGATTACTACAACAAATCAAAAGCAAAAGCCTGCTTCTTTGGATCAAATTGAATTAATTTTTGATTGTTAGGTGTCTATGGAGTTCAGAGATGAAAGGGACTCAAAGTAGGGTGTTGAAAGATTTATTTCTCTTGCTAACATTTAAGCAAATGAATGACTTCTAAGTTCAGGCATCTAGTAACAGTTTTCTGACTGGATGGCTGGGGTTCATATCAACTTTTTGTATTTGTAACCTGACTATATTGAAACACCTTAAATGAATTAGCCATTGTGGCAGAGACTATTAGCTGTCTAACAAAATTTGTTTTCCTTTCTTTCATAGTAATAGAGTTGTATCTGGTTGGCTGGGGATTAAGTTTTCTAAAACTCTTGAAGTTATGTATAGCAACCTGGTTAATTTCTCTACAATAGAATGCAGGAGGAAGTGAGGTATACCACATCTGATCCAAGCCTTTTAGTTGGTGAATGTGCCTTCTACATATAGTCTTCCCTCTTCCAGTGGACTGGAAAGGCAATGATGAGATTGACCTTGGAAGTTATAAATGTAGAGCCCCTACTAGCTGGCATTCCTGAATGACCATGTGGAGGAGAGGCACCTGCCTCTTGGGCTATTCTGTGAGAGAGGAATAAACTTCTATGTATTTGAGCTGTTGCATTTTGGGTTTATTTGTTACAGATATTTGGCCTACTCTAATATTAATATAACCATATTAATTGTTATATTAGTATTTGTCTGATTCAGAAATAAGGAAATGCCCACAAATCACAAGTGTACTTGTTAAGGTAATTTTCTTTCCTCTCAGGGCACACTCTTATCTGTGACAGTCATAATCTTTTTCTTTTGCATTTCATTTAAGGTGGTTGCAGATAATAGTTGTACAAGTAGAGATATTTGAATAGGAAAGGGGTCAGGTAGTCCCAATCCCTCATTTTACAGATTAGGAAATTCCAATAACTTGCCTGCCTGATATTACATGGCTAAGGAGTTGCAGGGATTGGCCCAGAAATCAAGTTATTCAAGTTTTTTATTTCTCATTCCAATGTCTTTTCAATATATTTAAGAGATGTCCATAATTTTTATCTAATATGCCAACTCTGACTGATTGGTAGTGCCTGTCTAGACCATACTCTGTTTTCAAGAGTATGAAGCCACTTTCTGGCCCATAGGAGAGGAAAGGGAGGGAGAGAACTATGCATTCATTTACCAAATCTATATTACCCAATGCAACCTCACACCAAGATTTGTTCTGTGATGAGTCTTGGCAGTATCGTGAAAGTGCTAATTTTATTTATCTTTTGAATAGTGACAGTCTGAACTGAAAATTCTGATAATCATCACTAACAGAATTAGCATTCCAGTGGAGTGAAAAAAAGAACAGGGCTTGGTGTCTAGGCTTTTGCCTTAGTTTTTTACTAACTTGACCTTGGGCAGGACACTTAATACATCTAAACTTCAAATTTCTCATCAATGTTGTGAAGCAAGATTCTATTCCAGGTTCAGATTTTTGTTATTCTATGAGAATATTTCATTGATAGCATGTAGTAAATATAGTTTACTGTCTCATAAATATATCTGTATCTATCATCTTTGTCTTTCATCTGGCTATATCTATCTACCCATCATAGACCTTAAGAGAAACATTTCATTAAATTCACTAAAAATATCTGTGTTAATATTATGACTAATTACCATAAGGATACATATTTATATGGAGCTTTTTATTTTCACATTCAATCTCTACAACCACTCTGTGAGGTTGGCAAAGCAAGGAGAATTTTCTTTACTTGGCTTAGGTCTTTTTTGTAACATGGAACAGCATCAAAAAAAGGTTCTATTTACCGGTAATAAAATGGAGGCTTGGGAAAAGTAAATGACAAAACTCTAAATCACTTAACAAGTAAGTGAAGAAACTGGAACTTGATTTCAGACCGGATGCACATTTTCTTTAGATCACACTTCCTCCATAATCCCTTTGAATTAGAAACGGTTGCACTTTGCTTTGATAAATTGTTCTGGAGACTGCTGTTGTGTCTCGAGGGTGATTCAGATTCCAGACATTTTGAGTTCTATTTAGTGAATCTTTGTTGCTATTGTTGACATACGTCATAGAAATCCACAGTGTCCTCTCCTGCTTTTTTGCAGGTGGAGTCGCACACTCTGCCACGCCTAATCGGAGGTTTCTCTTGGCCCTAGTTCTCTGCTTGTTGGTTATTGGCGTCTGTTGAGTCATGGTGGATTTCTGCACAGCTTTTCAACCTTGTATCGGCGTGAACCTTGGATAGGAAACAACTCAGAATGGCCCACTAGTGAGACCAAGACGGCCCAGAGAAGAGCATGGAGGATATAACATCTGTATTGAATCAAAGAAATTGGTTGCCAAAATGCACTCCATGTGCTTCCCACTTTCCTTTCCGGGTTGTGCTTTCATTAGGTAGCATTTCACAGCTGAGCTGTTGGATTGCGTGGTGAGCTTTGCACAACCGGTGTCTTTTGCTATTGAAAACCCTCAGATTGCTTTACAAGACAGTATGGGTAGAATATCTATCTTGGCAAATGGTTTGGAAAATTACTTTGAGGATTCTATCATCTCCATTTAAAGGGAAGTGTATCTTTGCTTGACATCTGCCATGATGTTCTTTTGGACTAGATATAGAAATATGGGCCCAGTGTGAGGGTGGTTAGGTGGTTTCTTACTTGGTTAAAGAAATGTTACTAAATGGATCAACCAGTTTGCTAGTGGCAGTCTAGCTTGGGCCCTGTTCTGCTAAATTTTTAATTAAACATTTAAATGAAAGATACATACAGTTTGCTTGACAAACTTTGGATGTCACAAAAATTAGAAAAGCAGATAATGTTTAACAAGCTGTTTACTGGAAACAATATTAATAGTCTGTAGTAATCACCTGTAACAAGGTATAATTCCTGAATTTAGGTTTAAAGAATAAAATCCTTTGTGAATGTTCATAAAGAGGAAGACCTAGTTTAGCAGCACTTTATGTGCAAAATATTTCAGTTGATTACAAGCTGAATAAGAGTCAACAATACGGACACAGCTGTCAGAGAGGCTAATGCAATCTGAGGGGAGTGTTAGGAGAATATGATGTTTGGATTCATGGAGATGATGGCTTCATTGTAATGTGAACTGGTCAGAACTCATCAGGAATATTGTGTTTTATTTTTGATGCCATATGTTAAACGGACATTGTTAGATGAAGGAAGTTGGGTACTAAAGAAATCAGAACAGTTCAAAGAACTGGAGATATTTAATCTGAAAAGGGTAGTGATGATGAGATGTGGCAACTACAGTGTCCGCGTGAGTCCACCTGAGTTGTTCCCTGCTTATGCCTGTTTCCCAGTGCCTCATCTTTTAGCATTTGTCCCATATGTATTATTTTTACTTTTTTAGATAGAAATTTATTTTTGAAAATGCCTTTGGATTATAACTTTTAAATAAATCGTCCCCTATATTAAAACCCAAAGTTCAATTACTAATTAAAATTTTTAGAATTATAATATTTTAATTACTTTAGTGCCATCTTTTACTTTCAGACTTGTCTACAGTTTGGGTAGTAAATTACATAATCATCTAATAACTCTCTTCCTATTTGGAAGGTTCTCTTTTTAACAGATTTACTTTTTTGTGAAGACTACTTTTATATAGGTCACAGGAGAAGACTTTGATCAACGGGTGGACATTATAGGAAGTCCAGTTTCAGCTCCATATAAGCTTTACAAAGTGGAAAGTTCCAGGGAAGCCTGAGGACTCCTTGAATTCAGGGATTTAAAAATACCTGATTATGGAAAACTTTCAAATATATACAAAATTTGAGAAAATAATATAATGTCAAGCATGTTTAGAAGATAGGTTTTTGGTGCAGTAACACAAGTGACTTCCAGCCACCTAAAGAGTCATCTTTGTTGGAGGATGCAGGAGTACTGACCAGGATGAGGATATATGCTTAATAAGTTACATCCCAGTCCATAGGATGCTAATAACAGGGCTTCCATTGCCAAGTTTTACTGATAGCTAGACTCACAGACCTCAGGTATCGGAAGTCTGGCTTTTTCTTCTCTATATCCCTCAGGCATAAATGAGAGTTATGTTTTTATTCTGGTCTTTTCAATTCTTCCCTAGTGGAGGGTTTTGATGGAGATATGACCCGTCACTGCCTTATCTGGCCCCAACCCAAATGACCTACCAACATCAGATGTCCTATATGATTTATTTTTAGTCTTATGTAAGCAAGAAATGTGCATCTCCTGCTGATAAAAGATATTTAGATAGATTTCTGAGAATTTCTTACTCTACACTATGACAAGATCTGTAGTTTATTGTGACTAATTGGTGTTTGTGGGCTAGATATCTATTTTTCTTTTTGATTTTATTATTTCTTAAAAGCACCATTGTGTGCAAAATATGACCAAAGTATTTTTAGAAATGTCACAATGCCTTGACTGGGGGTCGCTGTTGCCAGCCTTCTTTGGCTCCTGTTCCTCCCTCATGTAATTGAAGCTCTGGGTTTTGACATGTGGGTTGGATTCAGCAATCGCTAATTGATAAATTTTCTCATTGTTGTTCTGAGTTTAGTCCTCTAAGTGTCATAAACATTTTACTGATGAAACATTGTTATGCCACAGAATTAGGTACAAAAGAATAAAAGTAACCAGGAATGATAAGGTGGAGAAAAAGAAACACTGAGCTTTACTAACTTTGGTTACGAGCAGCTAATGAAAAGTTTTAGGAGAAATAATGGTTAACTCCATCTTGAAAAAGAGTTCTAGAGTTGAGGTCAAAATCCAGGAGCTGTGTAGAGAGGGAAATGTAAAGCAGGAGACATGGCCATAGATCTTACAGGCAGGGTGATGCAGTGCAGCGTGCCATCGAGGCTCACTTGATAAATGGCACTCACACGCCAAACACACTCCCAAAGGCTTATCAAAGCCTTACTGTTCCTTCTACAGCAATTTCCTTCTATGGGAGAAAGCATTTCAGAGCACAAATGAGCAAGAGATACATTCATATGCAGACAACCCCTTCTTATATATAAAAGTAAATCATTTGCAAGCTTCACATGTTACTTCTAACCAATGATTTGTGACAGTCTCTCAGGGGCAGCAGTATCGTGGTTGACACCTGCTGGTATGATGTTGGCCATGTCAGTATTCTTAGAACAGCTAGGCTAAGGAGTCCCTCTTCCCCTTGCTAGTGGTGTGAGGTTGAAAAAGATCACTTAGGCTCTTCAGGTCATAGTTTGTACCTTTTTAAAGTAGAGATGGTTATTATCTTTGGTTATTTTACAGAATCTTAGATGAAATGACAAAATAATGTATGTAAAAGTACTTTATAGACTTTAACGTAAAGACACCAAAACTAGGGAATTAGTCTAAAGGGACAAATAAATCCTCGTAGGACTCTGCATTATCCTGTTTGTCCAAATATGCCAGATATTTGCTGATGCTTCATAATACTTCGTACTATAAAATATTGCCTTAGGAATGCATATTCCTATCTGCAATAAAAAGAAGTTTCCTAAAGTGACTCTGGACACATTTCCCCTTTCTCCCTCATTACTTTCTAAATATAAGTCTTTCCATTATCATTCTTCTTGCAATGTGACCATGAGAGCAAAGGAAGAGACACAAACACGTATTTAATTTGTTTTGAGAATAAAGACTGCTGGGATTTGGGGAAAGAACCATGATATATGTTTCAGACTTGGACAGGAATATTACATGAGAAACAGGAGAGTGTCAAACTGTTCTTTGCCTTACAGAATTAAGGTATTTAAAAATGAAACAAAATGCCCTAGCTGCTTGATGAAAAGGACATTAGTGGTACTGGTATTAATATTTAGATCTAGTTGTGAATGCTGGACCATGCTGGCCAAACTCTACATAAAACTGAAGGATTTATACTCCCAGCTGCTGGGAAGGTTGTCTGCTGAGAGGTCCCTTCAGCCATCTTTGAGAATTGCCTCCGCTGAAGAGAGCCACCTTGCCCAAGGGTGCTTCCTTCTCAGGGAAGCTCACATTCAATAGTTGATCAATTCATGGGCATGAAAGTGTGGTTTCCTTGTAGGATGAGCAGGGCCATCCCAGCCCTGGAGCTCCCCATAGCATCAGGGCTTCATCATGCTTGCAGTTCTGCCCAACTTCTTCCACTGCCCAGTCGCACTTCCTTCCCTGCTCCCGAAAGTATTGCTCCTGACAGCACTCGCAGTAAACATCCTACACAAAAATCTTGGATCCAGCCTGCTTCAGAGGCTCTGACTTCTTGGATTTTTCTGAAGGTTCTTAAACAATTGAACTTAGTTTTTGATTGAAACTGTTACACAGTTTTTTTGGAAGAGGAACTTGGTGTCATACAGATTAGGCACCATATTTTTAGAGGGTCATACTTAGGTCTAACCAAGAGGCTGGTATGAATTAACTAGCATTTTATAGACTTGTCAACTTTCTGACAAACCTGATTCATTAAAAATGTTTTTTTGTTTCATTATGGAGGAAAAAGTACAAAAATTGTTACCAATTTCTTTGCAGTTCATTCATTCAGGAAGTAATTATTGAGTGCTATGGGGGAGAGACCGGGCAATACACAAGATGTGGTTGCTGTCCTTATTTTGTAAGGGGACAATACATGTTAATTACTTAATTAACAAAATAGAATAATACAAAAGAAAAAGCTGTAGGAACTGAAAAAAAGAAGAAATGACTTTGAATAATGATGCTTAGGAATGATTGTAAGGGTAATCTGGAATATTGGTAGAGCCTAGAATAATAAACAGAGATGGCTGGTGAAGGGTGTGCCAAACACAGGGAGGAGTAGGAGTAAGGTATAGACATGAGGAGATACGGGGTATGTTGGAGGATATTGGTTTAGCTGAAGTATTTGACTTACATAGGACAATAGTGGGAAACAGAAGTAGGAAAGGTAGTCTGGGATTAATTGTGGTCTTGAAAGGCAGGATGAGAAATTTGGCTTCTCTTTGGGAACCAGTGAGTAGCTATTGAAGGTTTCTGAGAGTGTCATTATCAGGTGGTGCTGTAGGAAGACTAGCAGGAGGTGAGAGAACAAAACCTTGAATATCAGACAGGAGGCTATTGTTAGAGTCTGGGGTAAGACACACAAACTTCCTGGTTCATGAAGTCTGATTTTAACATTGCTCTTCATCTTCTCATAAGCCTAGACTTCCAGGAACTCTGTAGAATGAAAAACTTGGTTAAAGGGCTTGGAGTCAGGATATTTTTCTTTCTTTCTAGATTAATTTTAAAAACATGGAATTTTAGACTCTTTTAATTTTACTTTGGGTAGCATCTTTAAATTATATTCCCAGCTGAAACAACTAGCTAATAATGAAAATAATTTTTTTTTTTGAGATGAGATCTTGCTATGTTGCTCAGGCTTTTTAATTTTTATGAAAAATATAATTGAAGTTCAGAACTGAGTTTTTCCATTGTTCTGTGCCACTGTAGAGTTGTCCAGATGTTTACGATATTGGGGTGAAATATCATAAACAAATACATGCATAGAAGGACCTAGACCCACGGGAGGGTGAGAGCAGGAAGTTGCCCACGCTCCCCACCCTGGGAACTGCTGTAGTATAATGAGATGAAAGCGACTTGGTGCTACATAAATTTACAAGTGATTCTGTAAAAGTGAATTTGTCACAAAAGACTGACTCTGCAGCTGTGTCTGGCACCCTCTTTCTATCTGTGCTGATCCTTTTTCACTTTGCAAAGATTTTATTTGAAGTATTTCCCAGATTTTGTCTAAGCAGGCCTAAAAAAAGTAGTAAACTTGCTAATTAGTGTATTTTTGATGTTGAATGGCTCCTTGTTCAACTCCCTCCATTTTTGTACTCTGTAATATTCTATGAGATATAGATATCAATTATGTTTTTTTAAAAGTTCTGTAAATTGCCATATAATAGTCATTTTTTGTGTGTATCTATAAATAACGGTGTTTAAAAATACTTTTATTTTGTTATGATCAAAATTCAACAGCATGCTTGTTGCCTAG
This sequence comes from Lepilemur ruficaudatus, assembly GCA_963574885.1. Taxonomy (NCBI): domain Eukaryota; kingdom Metazoa; phylum Chordata; class Mammalia; order Primates; family Lepilemuridae; genus Lepilemur; species Lepilemur ruficaudatus. The sequence goes on from CAUYRT010001846.1 coordinate 21,964, forward strand.
TCAAAAAACCCAAAATAAACATTTAAAAATAAATAAAATCACAAAGAAGCAAAAGTAATAATGCAGGCTATAAATAGTTTAAAGGTCCTTTCAGGGAAACGGACTGGAATAACAACTTGAAGGAGAGGTGGGACTTTGATTAGCATAGAGAAGTGGAAGATATTTTAGATAGCGTACAGTTTGAGTGATGTAAGGAAGAATGAGCAAAACCTTTTATATAGAGAACAGACTAGTGTTAAAGCAGTATACTTTACAAAAAGTTAAAACAGCTGTTTTACAAATTTAAAAGGAACATATGTCAAAGACTTTATTCATCACATTAATCAATGAGAAAACTAGGTTGATGGTGTGACTGGTTCCAAGAGCATTTGATGATCTGGAGATCTTTAGCAATTTAATGAAGGAAATTTAGGATATGACTGCTGGATTAAATACAAAACTAGGTAATGTCCTACAAGGCAATGATCTGTAACCTTTGGGTTATCTTTTCGAGTGGACAAAAGTCTACATGTCAACATGTGACTTCACTACATTTAGGTCTTTATTTAATGGTAAACATGAGTTGAACAAGGTATATCACCTGTATATGGGTGGACCTTTTAAGAAGTGACTCCAAATAATGCTTAAAGGACATGGTATTCACCCTTGCTTTATTTTCAAGTTTTTCTTAACAACAGAAAGGTCAGCATACCAGGATTTCTTATTTTCTTCATGTGGAGTGGATTGGGTGAATAACAAAAGAAATCAGAGGAGGGTTCAGAGATATTTGAATGCTAGGCTAATGAATTTAAACCTGTATGAAATGGTGGGGAGGGATTCACAGAAGGTTTGCATGTGGACTTGATTAAGGAATATTTTAGATGAAATTAATTAGACTTTAGTATAAGAATTATAAGACCTTCTAGGACATTCTTTCAACAATTAAGTATTAAAGCTAAATGTCAAGAACAGGAAGTACTTATGAGCTGCCACATGTAGGTGCCTGGAGAAAATACACTATAAAGCCAGGTGTGGTGGTGCATACCTGTAGTTCCAGCTACTGTGGACGCTGAGGTAGGAGGATCACTTGCGTCCAGGAGTTGGAGTCCAGCCTGGACAACATAGCAAGACCTTGTTTATAAATAAAAAAAATAAAAACATAAATAAAAAAAATTTAAGGGAAATGTTAATGGGAGTGAGTCACTATTTAGTTATAGAAGGCAAGGATTAATCTATTAATCCTGAGCAGGAGACTCATAACTTTGAAAGCCATATGCATCATGGGAGAAGGAATTGATTTGAGATGAGAGATAAAGAGCTCAGAGAATAATTGGGACTGCATAAGTCTTCATAAATCATTCTACTTGCCCCTCACCCACCTGGGACCAAAGAGGTTACCCACTTGCTCAAATAGATAGTGAGTGAACAGGACTTAGTATCCAAGTCTTCTATCTCCTAATACAGTTCTTTTTCTTGCTTACCTTGGTGACTGTGGTAGATCAAGTCATTTATACTACTTTTTTGGTTCCCTGTAGTAGTTTCATATATCAGCATTCTTGCCATCATTTTATGACGGCCAGAATGTGTTTCCCTGACCCTCCACTTGCTTTGGACAATGGGCTTCCTTGCATGTTTTGGCTTGCTTTCTTGAGTTTCTTACATTATTATGAAACAAACATACCCCAGTGTGCCTGCCCTGCAGCCTAGGCCCTGGAATGAAACAGGGTGTCAAGCTACCAAGATATTCATGCTGAAATATCTAGTTACTAGCTGCCTATTTGGAGCTGTGGTTTTTCTAATGAAATGTATGATTATTGAGTCACCAGAATGAATGTGATCATCACAGGAGACAGAGTATTCATAATAAGAATTTCATAATGAATTTTGTTAGGCAGATTTTAGACTTATTTGAATTATTTTTTTTTTGACTTATTTGAATTATTATGTGACCACTGCCTTGATAAATGAAAATGTTAGATTCAGGTTGATGGAGAACCCAGAGACAGTTCATGGATGGGTCAAACAGGGTTTATTAATCTTAAGGATAGAGAAGGAAGTCCACATACTTAGGCTACATAGCAGAGAGATCAGTTGTATTCTCCAAAAGTTATAAACTTCTGTACACCGAGAGCCTCACGAGAAGAGCACAGTTGTGGATGATAATGCCTGAGTGAGGGAGGGTTACACCAGACCTTCTGGGAGCTCAAGCACCTGCCTCCAAGTCCCCTAGCTCGAGCAATTCTGCAGGTAAGCTACTCTGGATATGTGCTGGGTACCACCTCATGGCAGCAGGACCACCTCAACCATCTTGGTGATAGAAAATGTGCAAATAGAGATACTGATACATTAGATTTAAGAAAATATTAGTTACCCTTCTATTTCTGCTGGTTATCTCACATGGACATGCAAATCTTGGTGAATTTTTTTTTCTCAGGAGATGCTAGGTTCTACAGGTGTTAGACAGTAACTGGTACAGCGTTTTTCATATTCACAGTCGCCCATGTGGGCATGCGTATACTTTCATATGCTCTTCTGTGCTATCTAGCTTGTGTTTGTCAATAAGCATGGTGGAGAGAACTGATAATTGACTTATCATCTTCTCGATGGGACAGCTCAGTGGGACTCATAGTCCTATATTTAGATCTCCAATCAGGTTCCCATAAGGAAGTTCAAGCAAGTCCGTATACGTTCACATTTGCATTCAACTTATTGATAGTTGTTACTTGCTTTTGGGATATGCCATAGGAGTTATCTGATTTCAATTCAGAACATAGTACAGTTGGCCCTCTGTATCCACAGGTTCTGCAAACTGTGGATCAAAAATATTTGAAAAACATGAATGATTGCATCTGTACTGAACATGTACAGACTTTTTTCTTGTCATTATTCCCTAAACAATACAGTATAACAACTATTGACATAGCATTTACATTGTATTAGGTATTATAAGTAATCTAGAAGTGATTTAAAGTACACGGGAGGATGCGCATAGGTTATATACAAACACCACACCGTTTTATGTGGACTTGGTCATCCCCAGATTTTGGTATCTGCAGAGGGTCCTCCAGGATGGTGTTCCAACCAATCCTCCACAGATACCAAGGGACAACTGAATTCTTAATCTGAAATTAACATCTAATTATTAGAATTCCTTGAAGGCTAGAATTCATCATTTTATTAAAATATTTGTCTGCTGTTGAATGCTTAGAAACCTTTCAGATTTCCTCTTTTGCAGGCACAACAGTAGATTTTTGGAATTCCCATGAAATAGGTGGAGTAGGTGAGAGAATCACACCCATAATATTGTCCCTACTTTGGAGATGGTTATAGTGCCTTATGGCTGTTCAAATTTTAAATGTTATATGGCTATTTTAGATGGTTTATAGTGCTATAATAATCTGTGGGTTATATGCATTAGGAAAACCTATACACCTGTGAAATATCAGATAGCATCATATTTTAGTTGTCTTCTAGCTCTGTGGTGAAGCGGGGCATAGTCCACATTCTCATTTAAGAGGATAGTCTCACATATCTAACAGACACAAGTTCTTTATCACTCCACCCACAGTCTGAGTCACAATATTTTCTGGATCAAATTTAGGACACTTGATCTAATACAAGGTTCAACGTCTGCTCTGGGAATAGCAGGGATTATTTAAAATGGAAATAACAAGAAAGACCCCCTGTATACAATCAATTTACAAAAATAGTCCTGAGTTTTATTGTAATTACTCAGGTTATCTAGTGAAATTACATCCTAATTGTGACCGTGAAAATACAAAAGCACTGTTCTTTAAAGTATGTGTTCCGATTCAGACTTAATAATTCAGACTGATTATCCATTAATGTTAAGTAATATGGCTTTATTCTTTATCATTTCTTATTTTGCATAACATACTGCTTTTGAGTTAAATTTCATTGCTCTAGAATACTTCCTGTTGTTCTCCAGGCTAATAAAAAAATATTAATTGTGTCTGACTTGATATCCAAAGTCTATCACTGTGCCATATACCTCTAAATGCCAGTCACCAAATCATACTCTTTCTACAGTTTTCAAAAGCAACTTTCATATGAATGGGTCCACCACTTTCAAGGTTGTTCAATATGATAAGAAGAAAAGGGATATGATAGGATCTAATCTGAATGACTTTGGAACTCATTTTCCATTAAGGAGAATGATTTTCAGATGTGCCGTAAGTGTTACTTAACTTCAGCTCAGACTGGGAGAAGTGGGTTTCTTTCAGGGGTTTCCTCACAAAGCTCATGTACCGTCCAGCCTCCTGGTGATTCTCAGAGCCAGATAGATTCTGTAGTACCAGTACTATCGAGAGTATCCATTGGAGGACACTAGAACACAACAAATAGATAAGAATGTAGGACTATGTAAGTAACTTAAAGTAAATCCTCTGTACAAAAATCAGATAATTTACTCTTTAAATTGAAATCAAAATTGCTCTCCAACTATAAAAATATGACTGGTTATCAATATTTTCATTGAAAAACAAATTCTATCATGGGTGTTCCTTACTTTCCCAAGTTGTAATTTTAGAAATGTGATGTATAGCTTCCTCAGGAAATAAATGGATAAATTATTTTAATCACCTGAACAATTTATTTAAGAATTTGTTTAGAAGTTCTACTTAATTGCCTTAACCTTAATCAAATCTTCATTGGCAGGCAAGTTGGGTCCCTTGCAGTTTTTTGGACTGGATTTGGCTGACAATCCTTTCAAAAACGGAGACTTTTATAAGGCTCATGAAAACAATGGCAACAGCAGCAACAACTCAGGGGTACTCTTTGCTGCAGAAGAGAGATGCCTTAGGCAATTAATTTAGGTAAAAGCTCTGGTGAAAAAAAAGCCTTTGACATCCACGGTGAGAGTTGGTAAGGTTTGTCAAAATATATTGTTAAGTGTTAGAACATTCTAGTAACAATTTTAGATATCACATTGTAGTTATTTATAAGATGGGAATATCATTTAGATGTTTGGGCTTCTGAATTTTCAGTTTAGAATGAAACAAGACTTGTGTTTTGGACTTGTCCCCACTCCTGAGATCTCCCACTTCCAGCTATGAACAATATAAATGCTTGAATCAAGAACAATGATACCAACAGTATAACAATTTATTAAGCATGTTAGTTTTAAAAACCTGTCACCAAAATTGTATATTTTTGTTAGAAAAATAAACACACGTAAACTTATCTTGGTAATAATGGCAAGAGTGGAAACTTATTTCCACTTTATCCACAGGGGGGCGCTCTGGGCTCTATTTGGAAAGGAAGAAGGCAAAAATCTCAGGCATTAACTTCCTTCCGGAAGTCTCCCCTCGATCCAGCATATGTGATTGGAAGTAAGAATGACAGGGCAGCAGAATCTCCAGTGTGGGTCATTAGTAATTGCCATTCACCACTCCTACTGCAGCAATGAAAGCCATCATTTATCTTAGCGAGCTAACAAAGGTGTTAGACATATTAAAGCTTGTGGGCAGTACAGGGTGTCTCAAAAGTGTCAATACAAAGGAAAAATTTTGTAAAATTTTGTAATGGATATTTTGTAAATAAAGATACATGTAGCCACAATTTCCCATTTTCCCTATGTATGGTGACTTTTGGGACACCCTGTAGTTCTGGTCAAATAGAAATGTCGTTTAGGCCGTTTAGAATCTGTGTGTTGAGTTTAGGGGGTTCTAGACTCCTGTGAAACTCTAATGCTCCAAATCATTTCACCATTTTGGGACAGCGCTGAGTTTCCTCATCTCTTCAAGGACTAAACTGCTTGCATGTTTTGAGGGTGGGAGTGTAAGTGACCAAATGATTTAGAGACTGGGCAAAAAGCACTCTGTATAATACAAACATATTTCAGAACCATGAAATAATTACAGTGATGGTGTTCATAATAATTTAATTTATTTAGCTGTATAACATTTATTTAATACAAATTTTTTCACTAAAATAAAGACATTAACCATGGTGGACGTGGGTAGCTGAGTAACCTATGGAACTTTTCACATTTATGCATATGTCTCTTTCTCATTTTGGTATTGTACTTTTCTTCCTCCCTGTCCCAGTAGGACATCAATGGGACCCTCAAATTCGGTGACTTGAGAAGAGCCTAATAATGGTGTGGGCAGGTTTTGGGGAAACAACCAGTGCAGCCCCCTGAGTCTAGAAATTGTTTCCTCCAAAATGCTCATGAGAAAAATATTCCCTGAATTATATGTGCAGTGCTGTTTTTCTGTAGCCTCTATTCAGAAAGATAGCTTGGCTGGCTATAAAATCCTTGCTCACACTTTCCCCTTGAAGATTTTTTTTTTTTTTTAGAAGGAGAAAAGAGAAGTGTATTACTTTGCCTTTGCTGGCAAAGAAGGAGAATGGAGACTCTTGTCTGAAATGCCATCATCCTCATAGCAAGCAGAAATACAGAGCTTTTAAAGGTGGTTCTTAGCTTCAGGCAATTGCTGTTCAACTACAGTTGATGATTCTGATTATCCCATCTTCGCTGAAAACAATGCTGTGACCTCCTTGAAGATCTTATAGACATTGCTCTACTGTCTTTTGGTTTTGAATGACTCTGTGGAAAAATCTGATTTGCAGCTAGTTCTTTTCCTTATAGGTATTTTGACCAATTTGCCTGACAAACAAAGTGATTTCTTTTTAATTTTTAAATTTCAATAATTTTATGAGAATTTGTCTCAGTACTGACTTCTAGGTCAATTTTCTCAGGGACATGGTGTGCCACTTCAATATGCAAATTCAGTTCTTTTTATTTCAAGAAAATTTTCTTGAATTATAAAATTTTCTCTGATCTACTATTTTTTAAAGACAACAATTATATTTTTGGTGGATCTCATCTGCTTGCTTTTAAAAAATATTTCCAAAGGCTTAATGCCTTTTTTTTTTAGTCTTTCAACTTCTCCCTCTTCCTTTTCAAACTCTTTCCTTATTTGTCTTATTTTGATTGCTTTTCTAATATCTATAACCTATGCTAATCATGGCTTTCCCCTTAAATAGCTATTCTCTCTTGTTTTCATTTTAATTTTGTCCTCATTTATATGCTTTTTTCTTTTAATTTTCTTTTGAGTTCTTGCAGTACTTAATTTATCTCATTCCCTATTCTCACCATTTCCTCTCATTTTCTCACAATCTGTTCTCTGAGTTTCTGTGAGCTTCCTTCTTAGAGAAAAATAAATTTTAAGAAATTCATGGCAAAATGCTTGGTCACCATTTTCATCTCTTCTGTGGCAACTTTTCTCTGGGATATGTTTTATCTGATAAGTTTTGCTCCTCTTCCCCACCATTTTTCTTGTAGTATTGTTGTATTGAGGTTATACCAGCGATTATTTACTACTCATTAAAGAATGCGTTGCATCTTCCTGACCTCTCTATTTGCAGGAACTTCTTTCAGGGAAGTTATTTGTCCTGCTCTATTTGGAGATATTTTGGTCACAGAGTATTTCACTCTTCTCCTTGATCTTTTTTGCATTTGTCTCCCGTGGAAATTCTGTTCCTCTCCATCTCCTTCGTGTCTTCTGCACATCTCTTAGCTCTTGCAAAAGTTGTAAGTTTTACTTAGGGCAAACCTTTCCTCCAAGAAGGATTCTTTTTTTGAAATATTTTGCCATTATGCTGACTCTTACTGCTCTTGTGCACAGCAATTGCTGTACTTCCTGACACACCTCTGGAATTGTTCTCACATATTTTCCCTGGATAGTCCTTGGATCACTTTTTCAAAGAAAATAGAAAGATACATTAGCATTTCCTCTATAATGGATTAGCAATGTTTCTTTTTCATTGTTCATTTTTTAAAAAGTTTCACTTTCAATTTACTGGTAATGATAGGCACATTTTTAGGACTGTCAAATTTGGCAAAATGTCTATCAGGTTTCTTTCATATTGGAAATAAGATTTAAAAGAATTTTCTATAGAACTAGCTCTTGGCTCCCCTACATTTCGATATTGTCTTTCCTTCAGTAACTACATACATCTGGTGCTGGGTACTGTAGAACCTGTCATATCATGATGCAACCACTCCCTGGCCATGATGCTGGGTGAGTTAGTACAGTGGCCATTAGAATTCCCAGAAGACATTCTAGAAGATTAACTTTTTTGTCTTAGAATTGACTGTGAATCACAAGAATAGATCCCACTAAATGCAAGTGAAATATATCCCCAATTCAACTCTCCCTTGGATTCCAGAATTGCATAAGGCCACTCTCATGCCACCCTACACTAGGGCAGTGGTCCTCAACCTTTTTGGCACCAGGGACTAGTTTCAGAGAGGGCAATTTTTCCACATACCAGGGGTGGGAGTGGGGGTGGGGGATGGTTTTGGGATGATTCAAGCACATTACATTTATTGTGCAGTCAAACCTCTCTGCTAATGATAATCTGTATTGTAGCTGCTCTCCAGTGCTAGCATCACCACTTCAGCTCCACCTCAGATCATCAGGCATTAGATTCTCTTAAGGAGCGCACAATCTAGATCCCTCGTATGCGCAGTTTACAGTAGGGTTTGCGCTCCTGTGAGAATCTGATGCTGCTACTGATCTGACAGGAGGCAGAGCTCAGGCAGTGATGTGAGCGATGGGAGCAGCTGTCAATACAGATGCAGCTCACTTGTCTGCTGTTCACCCACCACTCATCACTCATCACCTCCTGCTGTGTGGCCTGTGGTGGGGGTGAGGTGGGGGGTTGGAGACCACAGTATTAGGGGTAATGCAATGGAGGAAAGTCAGAGTAGAAATATACAGTTAAAATATTTCACTTTGAATTTTTTCTTTCTTTTCTTTTTTTTTTTTTTTTGAGACAGAGTTTCTCTCTGTTGCCCTGGCTAGAGTGCAGTGACATCATCATAGCTCACTGCAACCTCAAATTTCTGGGCTCAAGCGATCCTCTTGCTTTAGACTCCCAGAGTACCTGGGACTACAGATGTGCACCACCATGCCTGGCTAATTTTTTTATTGTTTGTACAGATGGGGGTCTCACTCTTGCTCAGGCTGGTGTCAAACTGCTGACCTCAAGCAATCCTCCTGACTTGGCCTCCCAAAGTGCTGGGATTACAGGTGTGAGTCATTGTGCCTGGCCCACTTTGAAAACTTAAAAAACATCTGACTGAGCACAGTATGAGGACCAGAAGGAGGGAAGGAAAGGGTGTTTTCTTCTCAGTGTGGTTGCTAGCACCAGGAGCACATTTTCAGGTGTAAACTCATGTACCTTGCTGGTGGTGAGGGTTGGTGTTGAAGTTTCTTGGCGTGTGAATAACTCCCAGCCCTAGTTTTAAATGCCAGGGTAAGTTTTATCTCTACTTGTACTACTGATTTCATTGAAAATTAATTTGGTGGTGAAGGTGTGGGAGGTGATGGAGCTGGGGAATCATGGCTGTACATGCAGTCACACCGCACCTAGTCCAGGAGCCCTGTGTCTTTTGATGCCACTAGATTTTTAAGCAGCTCATAGTGGGCAGATATCTTGTCTCATATAGTTTTATATTAACTATAGTTCCTTACAGTTATAGTGGGTACTGAATAATTATTTGTTGCTTTAATATTGGACTATATTTATTTTTGAGCTTTTACTGAGGGAATAAGCATAGATAACTAATAAATCCACAGAGATCCTCAAAAGCACAACACATCACTTGACTAACATCTCTCACCAGTGAGAAGTGTTTATCACTTGTTTAATATTTGTTTGATGCAATTCCTTTTAACATGCAGCAATGTGATATGAAATATTGAAGCAGCTTCTTTTTCCCTTCCCAATGTATTTATCATCTGATGAAAAACACACAAGTTACCTATGGTTACAAGCAGCCTTGACTTACATATACTAAGTTTTTGGGGCTATAACTAGCATGTGGAAATTCAGCACCCTTGGTCGAGAACTAATACCATATAGGATAAAACTAATCTGTATATCAAAGAAACATTCAACATATATCTTTATAATAATCGGATTTGATCTAAGAACATTCATCAGTCATTGCCACATACTTTCCTAGTAGTTATTTTAAAATTCTCACAGGCATTGAATATTTTGGCACAGATTTATTACCAAAGCCCAAAGTAGTAGCATAAAAAGGCATCAAATATGTCTTGGCCTTAAAAGTCAATCATCAAATGTTTATTTGATTATTAAAAGTCCAGTGTTGGCTTAGATGCTGTGAGAAGCGAGATGTGTTCATGCTCTGAAGGAGTTTGTAGTTCAACCTCGGGCTTTCAAGTGGGGTCACTACCACTGGGGATTGTGAAATTCAGTTAGCGGGTCATTACCAAATAACAGAATAGAAAATGTCAAGAGTGCATTTAAGGTAACAGCCTGTATCATTTTGTCTATTGACAGATCTAATAGTCTGTATTTGTGACTATGTAAAATATTTTTCTTACTGAGCTTGCTGTCAAAGAAGTTTGAAAAACATTGACCGCTAGGTGGAAAAACAACACACACACACCAGGAACAGTCACTCAGAATCATGTCTTTGTTAGGGCTACTGTAACAAAGTGCTGTAATCATAGTGGCTGAAACAACAGAAACTTATTTTCTCACAGTGCTGGAGGCCAGGGATTGCAGGATTGGCTCCTTCCGAGGGCTGCCAGGGAAAGTCTGTTCCATGCCTCTTGCCTCGCCTCTGTTGATTGCTGGCGATCTGTAGTGTTCCTCGGCTTGCAGACACATCACCTCGATCTCTGCCTTCATCCTCACACAATATTCTCTCTGTCTGTCCGCTTGTGTCCAAATTTCCCCTTTTTATAAGGACGCCGGCCATATTGGTGTAGGGCCCACCCTAATGACCTCATTTTAACTTGATTACCTCTGGAAAGATCCTATTTTCAAATCAGGTCATATTCTGAGGTATTGGATGTTAGGGCTTCAACATGTCTTTTTCAGGGGGATAAAATTTAACTCGTAACCATCATGATGGTCATCATTTAAAAATATATATGTGCTAGTCTTTGTAATAAGTGCCTTATTAGTCTTTGTAACCACTCTGAGAAGTACATTTATTTTATTTTATTTTATTTTAATTTAATTTTTTTTTATTTCAGCATATTATGGAGGTACAAATGTTAAGGTTACATACATTGCCCTTGCCCCCACCTCCCGCCCCAGTCAGAGCCTCAAGCATGACCATCCCCCAGACGGTGCACTTTGCACTCATTATGTATGTATATACCCATCCACTCCTCCCCCCTCCCGTTGAGAAGTACATTTTTAATATCAAATTTACATAATTATAAAGATTCAGAAAGGTTCACTGTTACAATTTGGGTCTGTTTTACTTCAAAGCCTGTGTTTTTTCTGCTTGTTGATTCCTGGGAGGCTAGAGCTGGC
>CAUYRT010001850.1:0-22201 GCA_963574885.1 Lepilemur ruficaudatus
CCTCTTCTTTTTTCCCCCTCCCCTCCCTTCCCCTCCCCTTCCCCTTTCCTTCTTTCTTCATTCCTTCCTTCTTTTACCTTCCTTTATTCCTTCCTTCCTTTTTTCTTTCTTTCTTTTCCCTTTCTTTTTCTTATTTATTTATTTATATATTTTTTTGAGACAGGGTCTCACTCTGCTGCCCGGGCTAGAGTGCCGTGGCCACAGCCTAGCTCACAGCAACCTCAAACTCCTGGGCTCAGGCGATCCTCCTGCCTCAGCCTTCCGAGTAGCTGGGACTACAGGCATGCGCCACCGTGCCCGGCTAATTTTTTCTATATATTTTTAGTTGGCCAATTAATTTCTTTCTACTTATAGTAGAGATGGGGTCTCGCTCTTGCTCAGGCTGGTTTCGAACTCCTGACCTTGAGCAATCCACCTGCCTAGGCCTCCCAGAGTGCTAGGATTACAGGCGTGAGCCACCGCGCCCGGCCTCCATGTCAATAAGTATTCTTAATATTACATGATTTTTATGGCTACATAGAATTCTCTCAAACAGAAAATGCCATACATTTCTTAACCAGTACCCTATTGGCCTACATTTAATCCTACTTGCAGAGGCTACCTGCCATTGCAGAAAATTTTATGAATGGGCTTCTACAACAAGTTTCACCATATATGGCCTTATGGGATCACTGCATATTATTGGAAGACATCAGAGGTCAAGAGTAATTCCATTGATTAGAATAATTAAGGTGTCTTTTTTTCTCTGTAGATTTCCCCAATTCCCCTTTTTGACATTAGTCATACGAATATTCATATCACATTTTAATGTAACCTCCATCAGTTCTTTGAATAACATTTGTGCAGCAATGAATTTTACCTAAAAGACACAAAGCAGATTGCACAATAATTTTATTACCATGCCACTGATGTGAGTCATTTATTTGGTAGGTATTTATTGAGTGCCTAGAATAAAACCATTCCAGGAGGGCAATATTCCACAAACACTGAACTTCTATAATGTACAAGAACACTAAGCGATATAACTATTTTCAAAGGATTTGCTTTCTGAAGAGAGGTAGAAGACACGGAACCAAGACTAATTAAATAACAGCACTAAAAGATAGCGTAAGGCAGTTTCCAATAATGGGAACAGGCTATTGCTGTAAATGGGCTGTAATTTTTTAAAGATCGGTCCCTGAGGGTTGGAGTAGTCAGAAAAGGCTTTATGGAAAAAATACTAACTCTTGAAAGGTTTGAAAAGATAGAAATGAGAGAGAAGAGCTTTCAACTAAGTCTAGAAGACAAACTTACTTCTCCTCAGAGGACAGTAAGTTGAGCTCACCAGAAGTGTAAGAGTAGGAGGTAAAGTCTGAGGGCGATGAGTGCTAGGCAGGGAAGCCCTTGAATGCCAGGCTTGCCATCTCCACGTGGAATAGAACCGGAGGAGGCTTTTAAGCAGTAGAGTAATGTGGCGGCCGATACCTTGTTATGGTAAAAGTCAGTTCTTAGACTTTATGTCCTCTGAAATCTCTGTGGTAAGACTTTAAATTTATATTGGAAGTTAAAATTGTTTACCTATCATCACTTCTTTACTCTTGACCATCGATCGAGATCCATATGCAGAAACCAACTTATTTGTAAAATAGTCCAGTTTTACATTCATATGTAGAATTTGCAAAATTAAGTTTAAAAGGTCCAGTAATTAAATCGGAACTTTCCCCTAAAATGTCATGATTAAGACAGTGGTCTTAATTCAGTGAAGTTTCTTTTACTAACATTTTTTTCTTGATAACTTTTTATTTTATAAAACAAATGCAACATTATTGGAGATATTTTGAAAGTAGAAACAAAATCTTACACCCAAATCCCAAACATAACTATTTAAATTTTACATGTGTTTCCAGTTTTGTCAAAGTGCATGTTTATTTTTACCCAGTTGCAATAATATTATTATAAGCATTGTAAGCATGTTAAGCAATATACTATAAACATATTAAAACAATCATTTTTCATAATGATCATTTTAAGATTTGTATAAGCATCTTTGAGTATATGTATCCAATTTAATCATTCCTCCATGTTTAAATGTTTTCCATTTTTTCCTGTTTTGATTAGAACTTTCTATCTGGTGTGCCACTGCCATTCTGGTGTGCAGACTGAGGTGCAATATCTCCTCAGTCCTGTGGGAGGCCATGGATGGAGTGTGTGGTGACTGGAACCCCCATGCTCTCTGGCTGTAAGAGACATTCTTGACTGATTACTTCACTGGGTTGTACAAACATTTCTGATGTGCCATTATATGAAAAAAGTTGGGATGCATGTTTATAGTGATGCAGTAATCATCTTCTATTACTATTGCTAGTCATTGAACTTGGAGTGTTGTTACAATTGAGTGTTTTTGTGTGTGGGCTTTTTTTTTTAGATTGGGTCTCGCTCTGTTGGGTGCAGTGGCATCATCATAGCTCACTGCAACCTCAAACTCCTGGGCTCAAGCAATCCTCCTGCTTCAGCCGCACCCGAACCCCCGAACTCCCCTTCCCCCTGTACCTGGGAGGACAGGTATGTGCCACCACACTCAACTAATTTTTTTGTTTTTTGTAGAGGTGAGGTCTCTCTTGGTTAGGCTGGTCTCAAAATCCTGGCCTCAAACAATCCTCCCACCTTGGCCTCCCAAAGTTCTAGGATTGCAGGCGTGAGCCACTGCACCTGGCCTGCTTTTTTCATTTAGTAATGTGATTTGGAGATTATTCCACATCGGCGCATGTAGAGCAACTTCATTTTTTTTCAATGGGTACTGTATTTTAACTACTTCCTACAGATGGATCTTTAGGTTGTTCCCAGACTTTCGTTACTATAAACAGTGCCCCAACAAATATTCTTATATAGTGTGAATTTAGCTGTGGCAGAAATGTCTAGACAAGGAATGGCTGGGAAAAACAGCATAATCTTATAAAATTATGATCAGTATCATTAAATTTCCTTCCAAATGGGTTTACTGTTTTTATTCCCACTAACAATGCATATGAAGGCCTATTTCCCAAGCCGAGAATAACTCGATATATCTTTATCAGCTTAAAGGATAAAAAAATGGTGTCTCGCTGACTTGATTTGCATTTAATGTAAGATTAAATTTTGTTTTGAACATTTTGAACCAAGTTTTTCTCTGTAATTACAGAAAAAGTCATCCATGAATCTGAAACAGGCACAGATACTACTAGAAGGTGATAAGCTGATGAGAACAAATTCAAAGCACAAGCTGGCTGGGAGTACTGCCCAACGATGAGGATGGCAACAGTGTTTCAACTTTCGCTCGGTGCCACCTCCCCTTCTCCGTTTCCATTTGGAAACAGGTAGCATTTGGGAGTTACAGGAATGTGTGGTGTGCTTGAGCCTCCCCGAGGGCATGGAAATCTGGAGATACGTATGGAGAACCAGAGTAACAGGGAAATAATGTCAGAAAAAAAGAATTTAAGGACTATCTGATCTGGGAGAGGCTGACAGCAATCAGCGTTGCGGTTTCCTATTTATTGCTATTTCTGCATTTCATTAACTGGCAGGGATCCCTGCCTTAAAAGTATGTTGGGTGTTGCTGGGGAACATTATTGGCATTGAACCCGTCTTGTGAGAGTTTCTTGGAGAAAATGAGAGTATGCTGTGAGACACGCTCTGTTCGCAAATTATCCACCCCCCGACTCAACCCCATTCATTACTGATTTTGAGGAACTGATGAACAAGACAGGAATATGTATGTCTGCACACAAGACCCTCAAATCAGGCCACTCAACGTTCGACACGGACCTTGAATCACACAGAAGGCATTCCAAAGGTAGAGAAAAATATAAAGGCTCCCGACGCCCTGAAAAAAAAATCCTGACCATCTCCCACCTCCCCCGATATGTAAGAAAACCTGTTTTATTGCAAACAAAACAAAACAACAAAAACGAACAAACTAAAAAACCCCTCTATCCTCACTGCATTCTATTGTATTCTAGTCCGTTTTATTGAGCTTCGGATGTTTAAAAAGTGAGGAACAAGGCTTAGTGAGGAAACACCGAAGCGTATGGCGCAAATTCAGACTTGAGCCTCACGTTCGACTCCAGATTTGCACATCGAGTCCCACCCCTGCCCAACCCGGGGACGTCACCGCTCTTGTCTTCCGTTGTTTTAAAAGCAAGCGGTTTTTAAACCCCCCAGTCCTGCTCTTTGTGTTGGCCTTCTCCGGATTAGCCCTTCGCAAGCTACAGATCTAGGGCAGCCAGCCCCGCGGCGGCGCCCCGCGGCAGCCCGCCGGCCCGGGCGAAGCCCCTTCCCAGCTGAGTGTCGCCTCCCCGCGCGCTCGGGCCCCCGCGCCCCCGCCCCCGCCGCCCAGCCCGGCCCGGCCCGGGCGCGCGGCCCCTCTCCGGCGCCCCCTCCCCGGCGCGCTGCGGCTGGCGCTCCCCGGCGCCCCGCCTGACGCTGCAGCTGGGCCGGCGACTCGCCATTGGATTAAAAATAGCAGCGTCGCCTGCCCGCCCCAGGCCCCGGGTGCCCGCTCCCGCCCCGCGGCCCGCTCTCGCCGCCTGCCCCGGCCCGGCCGGTTCCCGTCGCCCGCGCAGCCCGCCTCGCCCGGCCGCTCGCTGGCGCCGCCGCCGCCGCCAGACCCCGCGCTCCGGCTCCGGCTCGGCTCGGCTCCGCTCAGCCCGGCGCGCGCCGCGGCCATGCAGCGCCGGGGAGCCCTGTTCGGCGTGCCGGGCGGCAGCGGCAGCAGGAAGATGGCTGCAGGGGACATCGGCGAGCTGCTGGTGCCCCACATGCCCACGATCCGCGTGCCCCGGTCCGGGGACAGGGTCTACAAGAACGAGTGCGCCTTCTCCTACGACTCCCCCGTAAGTGAGGCGCCTCGCGGGCGGGTCGCGGCGCCGGCGGCCTGGGGCGGCCGCGAGCCGCGGAACTGCGCGGCACGTGAAGCCGGGGGAGAAGATGCGCAGTGGCAGCCGGGGACCTCCTCCTCCCGGCGGAGTTGGCTCCGGCTCGGGGCGCTGCACTTCGGCACACACTTAGTGAGCGCCCGAGGGCTGGTGCCGCGGAAGCCCGGGTCGTCAGGGTGGTTTGCGCCACCGGCCTCCCTAGGCGGAACGGGCCCGATCCCCAGCAGCCTGTCCCCAGCCCCGCCACCGTTTGAAAGATAAGAGTTCCCCATTCTGAGCTGCGCCGTGCAGATTGTTTGCGTCCTCCCCGGGGCGAGAGCGGAGGGCGGGTAGGTGGACGGGACCGAACCTCCACGCTCCCCCCACCGACGCACAGCGCGTCTCTTTCTGGGGCCGCTGGCTTTGCCCAGGGATCCCCACCCCTGGGCATTTCTGATTTTCTCTTTGAGCTTTTCTTCTTCCACTTCCCATTTCTCCCCACTCCTTTTCTTGCCATTAGCATATTAGAAGAAACCTTCGGGTGCCTCCACTCGGGCAGCAGAAATAGGGGATCTACTAATGGATCATGATGGTTTTCTTAAGCCTTTCCCACTTCGCCTCCTAAATGAGTCCCTTAGGCTGCCATGCACGAGTGTAAATTATTAAAAGTTCAATCCAGAGTCGTGACCTCAGAGAGTGGAGGGAGAAGTTAAGAGGGATCACCACCTTCCACCCAGGGCGGTTGCTGGTGGTTTTCACCTGGTTGTATGTGAATGTGTGAGAAGCAGAGGCAGGGTGAATGTCCCTTTCAAGAGTCAAAATGGGCTTCAAAGTGACTCAGCTGTCTGGCGTTTATCATGTCTTTTTGAGGACCAGGTTATTTTTATCCACCCACTTTAGATCTCGTATGTCACCCGGCAGATCTCAATGCATCGGGAGGTGCATGGGTCAGAGGGACAGCGGCAGGTCTTACAATAATAGTCTGACACATTTTATTCATAGTGTGTAAAGTGTTGTCAGAGGCAAAAAAAAAAAAAAAAAAAAAAAAATCTAAATGAGCAATGAATTTCCCAAAGTTTCCTTTATTATCTGTGGGTTGATTTTGGCTGGTTTCTAAGCATTTTTGTTTGGTATACATTGGAGTACCAGAATTAGTATCCTCTCTAATTGTGACATTCAGTTTTTCTTCTGTGCTAATTCCAGGTCACTTCAGGATAAAGTCTAACTTATTTGTTGATGACTTATTTTTTTTCTTTCCAAAAGATCCACAGAGTGGAGTGTGACTGTCAGCAGTGGCTTTAGATCCTGTTATCCACCAAGTATTCGAAAATGCCATTTTCAGATTGGCCAGTGTTGGGCAGGTTCCCACTAACACCTCCTAAGGGTGGAGAGGGTTGATGGTCCTAACTAATTTAAGCGATTGACAGATTGAGAACTCTAGGAAGAAGAAAACGGCCTAAGTCTTTTAGGATAGCACAGCATGTAAAATGGGTCAAACAACTTTCTCCACGTTTGATTTGGGCTGCTCTTCAAGTTCTGCTTATAAACTGTTGGAAATCTTTGCCACGATATAGGGTATGGCAGTTGTGAAGAAAAGCAGATTATTTTAAATCACTTCTGTAAGTAGTTATTGGGAGCTTTTTGTGTGCCCAACACTATTTTAGAAACATCTTGTCCAGTGTGAACTGATGATTTAATTCATATCACAGTAGTTTGGGGAGACTGGGATTATTTACAAGGCTGATTAATTAGTATATTTCATTATCTGTGTTTCAGGGGAGGAAGAGAAGGTTTCATAACAGGTAATCTCGGCTGGGCGTGGTGACTCACGCCTGTAATCCTAGCACTCTGGGAGGCCCAGGCGGGAGGATCGCTCAAGGTCGGGAGTTGGAAACCGTAACAGGTTATCGCAACGCATGGTGCCTGACAATGGAAAGTCTATTGTATTAAATACTTAACACTTCATTATGAATCCAATAAGAGTTTCTCGAGCAGCTCCTGTGTGCCATCTCATACATGCTGTAAGAGCCATAGAGAGCAAAATCCATTGGTGCTAAACACACCAGAAACTTCAGTCCACAAGTGCTGTGGGACTGCGTTAGAGAAAAGACCAAAACCAGTTGAATGAAAAAAATCATCCTTGCCTTGGATACTTTTGAAGAAGAGCATAGACAAAGATAGATACAAAATAAAGGAGACCAACATTCCAGGCGAGGGATATTACATGTGCAAACACATAAAGTGTGAATATTTTCTACTATTTGCCTATAGTGTATTTGGAAGAAAAAAATTGATGTGGCAAGTAACAAGAATGAGGTCGGGACTAAGCATCTAGGTCGGGACTAGATGATCGGGGCCTGAATCCTGGAAAATATTTGATCTTGATTTTATACAGTCAGTTATGGAAAGCTACTCTTAGTAATGTGTTACAGGAAGACATGAATCAACACATTTTTATTTTGTACCTAGCATGTCTAAGGCATAGTCTGAAGACCTTTGCCATTCTTCACCTTTGTGGGATGTGAGAATTGGGAATCACAGGGGATTATCATGTAGAATGTGATGACTTCATTGACTGTGAGAGACAAACACGAAAGAGAGAGCCAGATTGGCAGGGTTTGAATCCTAGCTCTATCACCTGGCTGGGTAGCTTCTCTGTGCCTCAGTTTCTCCATCTGTAAAATGGAGACAGTAACAAACTATCTCAAAAAAATATTTCTGTTTTGTAGATTAAATAAATTAATATGTAAAGTGTGTCTGGCTAATTAGTTATCACTATACATATCCGCTTTAGGAAAAAGGAGGAAAGAAAGAAGACAGAAAGAAAGAAAGAAGGATGAAAAAGGGTCAGTCACAAGTTGTAAGCTCAAGTTCGGTTGTCTGGTGTTATGTAGAAAGTTTTGTGTGGTTAAGTGGGGGAATTATCCTGGTTCATGCTCCTGCTCACAAGTCCTCCTGGGTCACCATGGACATCTCCTATCTCCTTGGTTGTTGAGGTTTCCCTTTCTCTAGGTGTACTTTGTCCCACCTCTTCAGTTTCCAGGTTGGCAGCTCCAGTAAGACTGGTCTCTGGCTTTTGCTTTTCTAAGACCACCTTCCTCTTGTGATCATTTTTCAGGGCTCTTTTTCAACCTTCCTCTTCTGTTTCAGATTCCATCCTTTCCTCTGACTGCCTACATTTTGTGGCATGCAACACAGCAGTCTGTCCTCCATAGTTTGCTACCCTGTGCTAATTATGCCCCTTCCTCACCCGCATTGTGAGTGGAGCAGTTGTTTATACCTCGTCTTAGCTTGGCTCAACTGAATATGTGGAGGCTTAGACAAGGCTTTGGAACAGGCAGTTTATTTTGGAGCAGGGAGCAGATGACCAAGGGAATAGTGACAAAGGGAAGGAAGGAAAGCCAATCTAAGAGCGAGTTACTGAGCTGACTTCCACAGTGGGCAGCTGGTGCTAAATCCCACTGGGCACTCTCTGGGGAACTGTAGAATGTGCCTCAGAATTGTCCACTTGAGACATGGCGTAGGGGAGTGTAGTATTCATCCACTGACTCCCACCCTCATTGGTCAAGGTTACTCCAAAGGTGGAAACACTCTCACTCTTCCAGGACGATATTTGTGCCTGAAGGGTTGAGCAGGCTCCGGCAGACTTCCCATGACCAGCAGCAGCTGAGAAGCAAGAAATCCTCCGTGCAGCTGAGGCTAGGACTGTTGGGCCACACCTACTGTGACAGTCAGCTGCACACAGTGGCTGAACCAAAAAGGTGGCCTGAGGGGTTAAGAGACTCAGCATAAACTGCGCCTCCCCCAACATCAGGACTATTTTGTTAGAAGGGCTTTTCTCCTGTTCTCCAAAGTTCTGAGATGGCTTGGTGATGTTGAGACATCATGGTTGGTTCTCTGTCTTCCTGGGCATCTTTGCAAACCTCTGATGGACAAGGGCCTGGTAGTATAACAGTGGCTGGCTTAGATATCTAGTAGGAAAGACTCTGAGAGCTCCATCTACTTGTGGGAACACTTCATGTTAGGGGTCCAGTAAATCCTTCTGTCTTTCTGTCCTTTCTGCAAGCATTTATAGATATGTCTGGTACTGTCTCAGGCATTGCCAGTAATAATAATGATAGCTGGTATATATGAAGCAGTGGTTCTCAAACTGTATTCCCTGGACCAACAGCACCAGTATGTTCTGGGGACTGTTAGAAATGATAATTCTTGGGTCTCATCCCAGACCTTCCAAAACAGAAAATCTAGGGGTGGGGACCCAGCAATCTGTGTTTTAATAAGCTCTTCAGGTGATTCTGATGTGTGGCAAAGATTGAAACCCGGTGATAGGGCACTTACTAGGTGCCAAGCATCATTCTAAGCATTTTAAGCATACACACACACACACACACACACATACACACACACGATTTATTTATTTATTTTTTTTGAGACTGGGTCTTGCTCTCTTGTCAAGACTGGAGTGTGGTGGCATCATCACAGCTCACTGCAACCTCTAACTGCTGGGCTCAAGCAATCCTCTTGATTCAGCCTCCCAAGTAGCTGGGAACACAGGCACATGCTGGCATGCCTGACTAATGTTTTAAAAATTTTGTAGAGATGGGGTCTTGCTATATTGCCCAGGCTCATCTTGAGCTCCTGGATTCAAGGGATCCTCCCACCTTGGTCTCCCAAAGTGCTAGGATGACAGGCATAAGCCTTTGTGCCTGGCCCCATTTTAACCATTTTTAATTATACAATTCAGTTTTGTTAAGTACATTCACATCATTGCAACCATCATTACTATCTGGCACCAGAAGTTTTTCATCATCCCAAACTGAAACTCTGTTAGACATTAGACAATAACTCCTTATTTCCCCCTCCTCTGGCCCCTCATAACCACCATTTTCCTTTCTATGTCTATGAATTTGCTTATTCTAGGTACCTAATATAAATGGAATCACAAAATATTTGTCTTTTTGTGTTTGGCTCATTTTACTTAGAATAACATTTTCAAGGTTCATTCATGTTGTAGCATGTGGCAAAATTTCCTTCCTTTTTTGAGACAGAGTCTTGCTCTTTGGCCCTGGCTAGAGTGCAGTGGTGTCATCATAGCTTACTGCAACCTGCAACTCCTGGGCTCGAGCTATCCTCCTGCCTCAGCCTCCTGAGTAGCTGGGACTACAGGTATGTGCTACCATGCCCAGCAACTTTTTCTATTTTTTGTAGAGACAAGGTCTTGCTCTTGCCCAGGCTGGTCTTGAACTCCTGACCTTGATCTGTCCTCCAACCTTGGCCTCCCAGAGTGCTAGGATTACAGAGTAAAGCAAAATTGAGGAGCTTACAGACTTTTTTTTTCCACTTTGAAGATGTAAACTTAAAGTAAATCTAATTAGTTTCACATGTCAAAAGTTTTCTTCCAGAAGCAGCCAGCTGAAAGATTGTTCTAGAGCAATGATTCTCAAGCTTTTCAGTCTCTTATACTCTTAAGTATTTTTGAGAACCCCAAAGAGCTTTTGTGTGGTTTCTCTTTGTATTTACCATATTAGAAATTAAAACTGAGAAAAATTTAAAGAAATTTGAACAATTGTATTCTATTAGCTGTTGGAGTGATGATGTCATCAGATGTCATGTAGCCTCTGAAAAATGCCACTGTGTTCTATGAGAGAGCGAGAGTGAAAAAGACAGATAACTTCGTATTATGAAAATAGTTTTGACCTCCCAAATTGCATGAAGGGTCTTTGGGGTGTCATAGAGATCCCAGGCCATACTTTGTTCTAGAGTTTAGGCAAGAATAGTACAACCACTTACTCCAGTACGTACCTCACCTGAAGTGTGGCTTTTATGGGTTTATGTTAAGTTGTTATCTTAATCTTAGCTCAGCCATAGATGTCATATGTTGCATGCACATTCTTTTTGAAGCAAATTAAAATTTAGAGAATTTGGTTGACACCTTTTGAAAGAATTGGAGCTACTTGATCCAATTGTTGGCTGTCTCAGAAGTAAGAATTCTTTATTCTGTTGACTGTGAGTTTCACTGTAGGGTGGTCTGGCTGGGCTTTTCTTTGGGGAACCTAAATGTTAGTATCTTAATTTTTTTTTCTTCCTGTGGCTACTGGTCAGGAGACTTTTCTAACTTCTTGCCTGGAAAGTAAAGGCCTATCTACGAGTACTAAGAGTGTTGAGTGGGAAGAGAGTAAGAGTCTCAACATCTGGATATTGGATACTGGTTGGATTTTGCCTATTGGTTCTCAACTGTGTCCCTGCTTTGCTAAGCCTTTTCCCATTATTGCAGGGCCTGGGGACCTGGACATTGCACTTCCCAGGATCCTTTGATGGCCGATTCTGTTATTGATTCTGCCAGTAAGGGATCTGGAGGACAAAAGAGAAGGAGAAGCCACTATTGCTATTACAACTGTGGCACATGGCCAATGTGAGGTTTTCTCAGAAGCTTCTAGGTATTCTCCTGGGACTCAGAACCATGTCAGTGATGGGGGACCTGAGATCATCTGTGCAGTTTCTTGTGATGCTTGTACATCCTGATTTCCTGAACATGAGCAGTGATTTCTCTGACCTTGGCTTTCACAGCCCTTCCCGTGATGTTCTAAGCTTTTTAATTTTCTGTATTAAATCCCTTCCTGCCTGAAATACCTAGAATAGTCTATTTTCTGACCAAATCTGGACTGATACACATACATTCTGTTAGTCCCTGTGTATTCAGAATGGTTCCCCTATTTTTAATGGAGCCCATTCTCCCACAGTCCGGAGACCTTTGTTTTTACCTGCTTTAGAGAGTAAATCTCCAGTCGTTGGATAGGTGGAGGAGGGGCTGCTTGGAGTGGAGGAGGGATCTGGGCCTCTGACTGATGCTTAGATAGATTTTCAACTCTTTCTCCTTACTTTCACCCCTGTTTCACTCCACCTTCCAGAGTTATCTGGAGCTTCCTGTCCTGGAGTCTTCTGGAAATTCTGGGGTGTAAGTCAGGTTGGATCTTGGCTTTCCCTGCTGCTGGCCCAGGATTCAGCTCTGTCAGCTCGTCTTAGTCCGTTAGCACTTACCTATCTGCAGTCCAGCTTTCCAAACTTTATTGCTATAGTTTATGTTTTGAAAAGATCCCTTTACTGTCCTGTTAGTGAGGTTTCAGAAAGGAGTGAGATAGATGTTTGTGTGCCATCTGCCCTGTACCCTATGGTCTTGCTTTTCCAAAATATTAATAATAATCAAGAAGTCACTTGCTGTCTGTTTTTGGCAGCAGTTAATTACCTTTAAAGTTGAACGATTTTTAGAGTTTTGGAAAGTGAGAGATAGTGCTGACCCTGTCAGCAAGCCTTTTGGGGAAGTTTGTGTTCCCCACTCACTGTGTACCCGTGCAAGTCTGATTCTTTCCCTCCCCTGCATTCCTCTCTGTATGGACCTGAGCTCGCTTAAAAGTGCTGCAGTCCATTTCGGTGCCCCAGGTTGGGAGATGTGCAGTGTTGTCCACTCTCCCTCCCTCTCTCTCTCTTTTTATTTTTTTTTAAATTGTGGTAAAATACACATACCATAAAATTTACCATCTTAACCATTTTTAAGTGTACAGCTTAGTGGCATCAAGTACGTTCACATTGTTTTTGCAGTTAGCACCACTATCTGTCTTCAGAACTCTTTTTGTCTTGCAGAACTGAAACTCTGTACCCATTAACAATAAATCCCCATTCGCCCCTTCCCTCAGCACCTGGCAACCACCATTCTACTTTTTGTCCCTATAATTTGAAATACTCATGTAAGTGGAATCATACATCCTTTGTCCTTTTGTGACGGGCTTATTTCACTTGGCATAACGTCCTCAAGGTCCATCCATGTGGTAGCATGTGCCAGAATTTCCTTCCTTTTTAAGACTGAATATATCACATTTTGTTTATCCATTCATCCCTTGATGGACATTGGGTTATTTCTACCTTTTGGCTACTGTGAATAGTGCTACTATGAACATGGCTGTTATCTCTCTTTCTTTTAACATCATATCCCATTAGTCACCAGATTAGAGTAAAGGACCCCTCCCTCCCGCCCCTCCTTGCTCTGTGATGCTCAGGCCCTGATCATCTCTTGCCTGGACTCCTGCAGAAGCCTCCTAACCAACCACCTTGCTTTCCCTACTGGTCTGTCATACTGCGCTCTCATATATTTTTCTAAAACACGGGTCTGATCATGTCATTTCCCAGCCTAGAAGTCCTCAGTGGCACCATTTAGACCTTCCTAACATAGCACATCAAGTCAGTTTACCTTGTTGATCCAGTTTTCCTGCCCTCCACTTATGTTCCCTCTGCCCCAGAGAACTTCCCGTCCTGTAGGTGCTCTGTGCTCTCACCCTGGGTGTGTTCGCTCATGCTCTTCCCTTGGCCTGGCATGCCTTCTCCTGATCCCCTGGGGAAACCCCGTAGATCCTCTAAAGCCAGCTCAGGTGTTCTCTCTGAGGACTCCTCCCCCTACCTGGTCCCCCTAGCTGAGTTAGATATTTATTTTCCTTTGTTTTCAAAGCACTTTGTACATCTCTGTCATAGGTGGGATATGGATTGTTGACGATATAGAGTAGCTGAGGTCTTAGAGAATTACAAGAAAAAGAACAGGGGACTGAAAACTTTGCCATTCGTGAACCTGTGCTATTAAGCCTGTATCTTTTCTGATTTTCTGCTTTTTTTTTTTTGAAAGATCACGAGCATATCTTTTGAAATAAAAAGTGTTATTAATAGCCAATATGGTATTTTTATTTTATTATAGTATCTGAAAAGTCATAGGTTTGACCCTTGAAAACACAGGGTAAGATGTCTTGTGTACTTGCTGAGTGTTTTCTGTGTTGTGATTCTAGATGCCCTGGGTTGGGGGGGGTTGGGGAGAGATTGGCAGCAGATCCCACCTTGGGCCCTTGAGGGAGATGACAAGAGGGCTGGTTTCTCTGCCTGTCACCCAGGCCTCCCTCTGGGCTGCTGCTCAGTTCAGTATTGTGATCAGATGAGGACGCCCCTTGTCCCCACACACAGGGAAGATGTGAACAGGAGCACCTATTTTTAGGGCTAGAACATCAGGGAAAAGCAACAGTGACCAGAATTTAATGGATCCGAACATGCCTGTGGACTAAAGATGTTGCTTGAAGTGAGAATAAATATAAGCTTCCTGTGATAAGATTAAAAATAAAACATTTTGTTTCGTGTTAATTAGCAAATATTAGTGCTTATTTAGAGTCAACTATGCACCCAGCACTGTGGTAGGGGCTAGAGGGGCTAGAGAGGGTGTGAGTAACTGGGAGGGAAGCAGAGAACAGAGAAGAGTGGGACATGAATCCCTGTCATAGTGGAGTGCGCACTGATTTCAAGAGTCTACTATGAAGCAAACATTGCACCGGGTACTTTATATACATAATCTCCTTTCATTATGATAGTAATTGGCTTATAAATTATAGTGACTATTGTTGCCCCTGTTTTTCAGATGAGGAAACTGAGAGTCAGAGAGGTTAGGTAATTTGTTCAAGGACGTGTTCAAAGACTGTACATGACAGTGATGAAATTTAAACCCTAATGTGTCAGGAGGTTAGATCTTGCAGCACTTATAGAATATTTGTTTTAAGCAGTGTGGTGCTTAAAATGTGTGAATGGAAATTTCAGGCTTAGGAACAATTGGTAAAATCTAGAAGAGTTACTGGCCTGGACAATTAGATGGGATCTAAATAGGTGGCATTTTGGAGGAGGTAGGAGCAAACTGTCTCATGGAAGAGAGGGATACTGGGAGAGGGATCCTGGGAGACCTCAACAAAGTTGAATCCCCTGTGGGTGGTAAAGGAGGTTGGTCTTTGTAAGGTTAGGAGCAAGGGGACAGCATGAAGACAGTGGTCATTTAGCGCTGCTGTCTGGAAGTGGAATGAGGAACAGGAGGCTACAGGCAGCAGGGGAGAAAGGAATTTACATATTGTATCCTTTGTGTAAAACTGCTGAATTGCTCCTTTGGCTGTGCTATTTGGGCAGGTTCCGCCATGGAATCTCCAGCCTGAGCTTTGGGAGGAGCCCCAGGTGGTGTGGGTTCTCTCTCCAGGTCCCCAGTTTTGTTGCTAGACACAAGTTGACTAGGGTGGGTGAACTGTGGGGGCTGCTGAATCTTGCAGCTACTTCGCCAGTGTCTCGGAGCCCAGCACTTTGGGTCTTGCCTCTGTTTTCATCAGGGAGCTGTTAGCCAGGAGTGGCCACCTCCCAGGGACTCCAGCTATCCTTGTGCATTTGGAGAGTGGAGCTGGGGTGGTGGAGGTGGAGGGGGGCTCCCAAATCCTCTCCCCTGCCCTGCAGGGAAGCCTGGCAGGGCGCCTGGCACAGGCTACCTACTTGAGTGGGGTGGCTCTCCTTGGCCTGTCCCTCCTGCTTTCCTTGAATGAAACAGCCTTGAAAAAAAAGAAGAAACTCCTCTTTTCCTCAAGCCCCCACGACAGTGTGTGCTTGCCGACATCCGCCTACCTGGCTCCTGCCACCAAAATGACATCTGCTTCTCAGTTGCACCAGATAGCATGTGAGGGGCCAGACTGGTCTGGGTTCAAATCCACACCCCCTTACTACTTAGTAGTCATGTGACTTCAGCAAATGCTTTAATTGCACTGAATTTCTCTGAGCCTTAGTTTTGCCCTCTGTAGTACCTACCTTGCTGTAGTCATGGCTGCGTCTTAAACATTCCTTATTGCTGTTCTCCCTGGAGCTCTCCCCTCTCTGGCTCTCATTTTCTAGCCAGGGGATCTGTGGCAGAAGGTGCTTGCCATTTTCTTTGGGGTGTGGTGGGGGAATCCCTCTGAGAAGAAGGTGACATGACATTTATGGGGTCTTGGGGTTGCCAAAGAAAGACATCTTTTACTTGGTAATTCTGTAGGGGCTCTGCCCTACAGTGGAAGCCACGGGCACGGGTGTTTGCCGGCCTCTTTGAGGGGAACTGTGCTCAGGACTCTTATTCCTACTCAAATTCAGCTCAGAGAGATGGACTTTTATGGGTTAGCCTGGAAACCCAGTCCTCAGATTTAACATAGTTTATCAGGGGAATTGCATCCTGAAGAAAACCATCCCTTTTCAAAAATAAAATAAAAATAAGAAAAGACTATAAAAGATTGTACCTTTGACAAGGTGATTTCATGTTTTGTTTCTTTGGATATAAACAGGGAACTACCGGAGGTGCTCAGCTCAGAGTCGTCATCCACTGCTGGTTTCCTATCGCCCATTTGTTCTGTGAGCCTCATAGCAGCTGCCCCAGCCTTTCCCCAGCTGTGGCGAGGGACAGTGTCCTTATCACTCAAGAGGACGGATTCGGTTTTATGCTTAGGAAAAATGTTATTATAATAAATGATGCCTCGGTGGAACAGTAAATTTATAGAGGAGTCAAAACCTAGTTGTTCGGACTCTGCTGTTAGCTGTTTGGGACCAGGCTGTGCAGCCCTAAGGCGTAGGACTCCTCTGCAGAGAGGAATACTTTGGAAGTCGGAGCAAGCTGGAAGAATCATTATTGCAACATTTCTATTTTTTTCTTAACATTTCTTGGCCACAAGCATGATGTATCAGTGTTTATCAGAGAGGCTGCACTCCTTTGGGATTATATGCATTTGTTTTGTCTACTTAGTTTATGTGGACGAATTTACTTGGCTAGATTTGCTGTTGAAACCAGGGTTTTAGATTTTGCAACTATTGTATTGGTAATTCTGTTTTACTGGTGGCTTGTTTGGGTCATTCCCTGCTATCCAGCCAGTTTTCTCATAGCGTTTTGTCTCCATTGTGTTTCCCCTTTCTGTGTGCTGTGTGCCTGCTGCACGGTGGTCTGCAACTTTGTTTTACTATTTTTTTTTTTTTTTTTTTGAGACACAGTCTCACTCTGTTGCCAGGGCTAGAGTGCCCTGGCATCAGCCTAGCTCACAGCAACCTCAAACTCCTGGGCTCAAGCGATCCTTCTGCCTCAGCCTCTGGAGAAGCTGGGACTACAGGCATGCGCCACCATGCCCGGCTAATTTTTTCTATATATTTTAATTGGCCAATTAATTTCTTTCTATTTTTGGTAGAGATGGGGTCTCTCTCCTGCTTAGGCTGGTCTCAAACTCCTGAACTCAAACGATCCACCCGCCTTGGCCTCCCAGAATGCTAGGATTACAGGCGTGAGCCACTGTATGTACTTAATTTTTGGATTTTAAAACTCTGGTCTGGTTTGCTCAAAAGCCAGAAGGTCCTGGGGGATCTGTGCTCTGGTTATTGGAATAGTCATGTCTGCCATTCAGATATGGAAGTACCTGAGAGGTTGAATTCATGGGTAGATGGTTGCTCGATGAAAGCAAGAGTTGAGCAGGGAGAGGGGATGGAGTAATGAGTCAAACTGTTTGGAGTTGTCCTTGGTTCCTCCCTTTTCCAGACATCTCTATGTCTAATCCATCTTCTATACTAGGTGGGCTCTATCCTAAAATTGTATCCTGAATCTGCCCAAGAGTTCCCATCTCTGCTGTGAACCCCCTCCTCTCTTTTTCCTGCCACCGCCCCTAGACTAAGCCACCATCTGGCCTTGTTTAGGCAAAGGCTGTCTAGAAAAACCTTCTGTGAATGATGGATTTGTTTTGTGTCTGTGCTGTCCATTTGGCTACTGAGCACTTGAAATGTGGTCAGTGCAATTAAGGAACTGAGTTTTTAGCTTTTAAAACTTAAGTATCCTCATGTGGCTAGTGGCTACTGTATTAGATATATGGGTCTGGACTATATAATAGCTTTTTTTTTTTTTTTTGAGACAAGGTCTCACTCTGTTGCACAAGCTCAGCCTCCCAAAGTGCTGAGATTACAGGCTTGAGCCGCCATGCCTGGCCAATGATAGCCTCTTAACTGTATATACTCCTTAATCCTCCCCGTAATTCTTCCCCAGTAGCCAGAATGATCTTTGAAAAATGTAGATGGGATCATGGCACTTCTCACTTTTACAGCCCTCCAGTGGCTTCACCTGCTCAGGAGCCCCCCAACTCTCTCCATGCCTGTGACGTCTCCTCAAGCTCGTCTTTGCAGCCCTCTCTCCCTGCTATCCTGCCACCTCCTCTCTTTCATGCTACTCCAGCATCCCGGCTTGCTTTCTGTTCTTTGAAGGAGTAGCCAAGCTTTTTCTGGGCTTGTGGCCTTTGTGCCTGCTGTTTTGTCTGCCTGGGTGCACTTTGCTTGCCTGGCCACGCATCCTTGCGATCTCAGCCTGCCAGAGAGTCCTCCCCACCTGGCTGTGTAAAGACCCCAAGTCCTCAGGCTCCTCTTATCACTGCTGGAAATTATCTTCTACCACTCTTTCTTGCTCATTTTCTGTCTCGCTTTCCTAAGATGTACATGTCATTAGGGCACCAGCCTTGCTTGTGTCTCTGCTGTCGTCCCCTCCCACTGCCCCATCTCTTTCCCTTGCCCCCTGGAGAAGGCATCTCAGCCTCATTCTCTCTCAGGGCTTCTTTTCCATTCCTTACACCGACCACCCCTTTCTGTAAACGTGGGTGGCAGCCACCTGGGGTGCAGTGTCCCTGAGTAGTTTCATTTTTCTCAATTGTAATCACTGTCTCATTTGCCTCCCTGAGACTACCATCTTCATCACCTCTATTTCACTTGTGTGTTCCCAAATTTCCTCAGCTCCAAATCTCAAGGTAATCTCTTAGTTATTGCTACCACACTCTATGCTTAGTAGCAAGGGTAAGGCCGTGCGGTTGGTTTGCTGAAGCCCAAGGGGAGCCAGGTGTAAGAAAAGGGCACATTCGAAAGACTGTTATGTTCCATACAAGTATATTTGGGTTCTAAATACAGTCAATTAAAAAAATTGTATTTATTTTTTAATTAAAAAAGGAATCCATGTTCCTGAAGAAAAATCAGAAAATTCCAAAAAACAACAGGAAGAAAAAAAATCCCACATCATCTCCCAAGCCTAGATATCACATACCAGGCAGAGTATACGCACTGTGTGTAACATTGTACATACTGTTTAGTTACCTGCTCTCTTCACTCCGAACTACCATGTACATCTTTTCCTATTCGTAAGTACTCACCCACAAGTCAATTTTGAATGGCTAAAGAATGTTACGTTTCCTGGATGTACCATAACTTGTTAAGCAAATCTGTTCTTGAGTGTTGGGGTTACTTCCTTTTCACGATTATAAGCAGCTAATTTAGTTAATGTCTTTTTTTCTTTTTTAAACAGTCAATGATCTGGAAGATACTGTGTTCTTGTCTTCTTTGTCTTTCTTTAGCAAGGGCGTGTGAGTCACAGTCGTCCTGTGGTGTTAGTATGTAATTTGTCCTGGACGTGGATTTGTTGTGACTCCATCTACCTACATCATGTTTCTCTTTGCGGCAATGACCGCTTGTTTTCCACAGGAGACACTGTTCTGTAGTTATAAAAACAAGTGTTACGCAGCCACCCTGTTTCCTGAGTGCATTGCTCACACATGCTCACTCTCCCTTCCTGTCTTCCAGCGGGGAGGCTGGTCTCCAAGAAAACACCATCGTAAACAGAGTTCTCTGCAAACCAACTGATTGCCAGTGTAGTGTATTTTTATTTAAAATGACTGTTCACTTGCTACTCTGAAACATGTTGTAACCTTGACATTTATGCTGGCCACTGTTTTAACATTCTTGTAAATGGCAGGCAATATATTGATAAAAGGAGTAATTTTGTCCTTGATGTTACTTCTGAATAGAATGTAGGGTAATACAATGTAAATAAATGAATTTATATATATTGAAATGCATTGAAACGTGGGTTTAACAACACATGGGCTTCTAAGGCTGCTTTTTTCCTTTGCAGTTTGATCGTGGGGTGGGAGAAGCTGTCAAAAGGAGTCATCATAGAGGCCTATGCAGTATTTCTTGCCTTCCTTGTGATTGCAGGTGTTGAAATATTCTTGCATCTTGGTCAAGTTTCTCTTTAGTACATCATGAAAATGATCATTAGCATCCCATTTAGCTTAGAGCTTGCAGAGAACTGGTTATTGGTCATTCTGGGCTGGATGCCCTTTGAGAGTGGGAGCTGGATAGGGTCCAGGGTGGGATGGGGGTGTGGAAATGGCAGCTGCCATCCTGAAGAAACGCATGAGGCTGGCTTGGTTACAGCCTGTAGGAGAGCTGGGGCAATGGGGTTCAAGAGTCCAAGCTGCTAAGAGTGACATTAGCCAAACAAACCTGAAAAGCTAGTGTTCCTGCTGGTGCTCCAGGCTGTTTTTCTATCCGTGACCATCAGTTTTGTTTTGATAATCTCCGTCGTTTAGTTACGCCAGATGCTTTAAATAGAACCTGTACTTTGAAATAATTTTAAATTCAGATCAGAAGGGCATTGAAGAACGATTTGAGAGAGACTGAGAAATAATGACACAGAATTGTCATTCGTTCCACAAATGTTTGTTCAGTCCTGCCCTGTACTGGGTACTGTTTTTAAGATTCAGTAATGACTATGACACAGTTATCCTACCCTCAAGAAGTAAATGTGTGGTTCAGCTTCCGAATGTACTGGCCCCAAATGAAGGAAGCTTGGGTTTCTCGCAGCCGCAGATTTCAATGAGCATGATGCTAACAACTGTGAAGTGATAGCGGATTTGGGGTCAAGGACCGTCAGAACAGAAGCTGAGCAGGGAGACGTGGGAATCATTCATGGGCAGAGACTGGCAGGGTGTGGGATCTGGGGAGCAGCTGCACTCTCATGTAGCAGGTGTTGATGTGGGCTGCTCTGAAGGCTGCAGGCCTGACCTGTGTCCTGAAGGTCCTTAAGGTGACACTTTCTGGTGACACTGTTTGACTTGGGGAGAGTTCACCTAATCCTAGACCAGTGCTACCCAAAGTGTGCCAGCTGACTGGTGCCGAGAGATAAATGCCAACATTGAGCGTAGTGTTTGGAGATTTCTATAGCAACTGGACTTTGCAGCCACATCCAGGTACATGACCTGAGGGTTTGTTTGTGCAGCATATAGACCCATTTGGGTTTTGTGGAACTTATAACATATATGTGAATACATCTGCGTCTGGCAGGAGCTGTGAACTAGTCACATGCGGTGGGACCACGCATATGTCCTTAATGGATAGAAATGAAACTAACAAAAAACAAAGCAAAACAACCTCTTCCTTCCTGACCTTGGTTGGAGAAGCACCTCCCTAGAGCAAGCAAGAATGCAGTGGGAGGTGAGGGTGTGGGCAGGAATGAAAATCAAGAACTTAAATAAATATAAAATTGTTTATCCCATTCCAGTTTCATTTCAGACCTTTGTCAATGCGCCAACTTCCCGTCCCTCATCCCCTCCCCCACTCATCATCAGCATGTGTTCTTTTTTGTTAGCTTTATTTTTCTATACAGATTTATGTGCACATTATACACAATTCTGTACATATTCTCCATATACATACACACAATTCATAAATTTGTCATTTTAAATAATGTCACGGTATTTCGTTGTGTTTACATGCCGCAGTTTCTTAATTCCTCTTTGTAGGGCCATTGCTCCATTTTCCTGTTATAAATAGTTTGTGAATATTTTTGTACAAAAATTAGAGGTGTTTTTTCCCTCTTTCTTTTGGGTTCCTGAAGTCTGTACTTAAAGGGGAAATACCATGTCAAAGGGTCATGGTTTTATTGCTCTCTAGAATGACTGAATCAATTTATGTTGTAGGAGGGGATATACAGGTTTTCTTCGTGGCTTCAGGCTGTGCGATTTTAATAGTTTTTGCTGGTTTACAGGGCATATGCTTGTGCCTCAAGAACGTTTTAATATGCTTACTTCAGGAGGTTGTGAGGATGTGATGATCTGATTTTGAATATTTTCTCGCATTTAAAACCAAATGGTCTTTTACATCAAAATAAAATTAAAAACAAAACAAAACAATTTTTTTACTATGTTGAACCTGAATGTTGACATCTTATAATTTTATCAGTTTTTACATAGTTTGGATACAAGCTTTTATTCATTAAACTTTGTATCTTTTCCATTCTGCTGTTTTTCTATTTGTTTCATTACATTTTGTGGTGCAAAACTTGTTCACTGGTGTTTACATTTTTATACTCAACTGTATCATCTCTGATGATATACTTTATTTTCTTGACCAGAAATTATTTTCCCTTTCACAAGTGGGATAAATATGTTACTCTGTTCTTTTCTAGTTTTTTGACTGCTTATTTCTTCAATCTGTCAGGACCTTATTACAGATTATTACCTTATTGTTATTACCTTATTACAAGATGAGGATCTAGGTTAATTTTCTTCTATACTGATGTAATTATCCCAGTAACTTTTTTTTTTTTTTGGAGACAGAGTCTCACTTTGTTGCCCGGGCTAGAGTGCCGTGGCGTTAGCCTAGCTCACAGCAACCTCAAACTCCTGGGC
>CAUYRT010001853.1:0-11168 GCA_963574885.1 Lepilemur ruficaudatus
GATAGAAAATTCTTGGCTGGCAGCTATTCTGTTTAAGAATACTGAAAATGGAACATCAACCTCCTCTGGCTTGAAAGGTCTCTGCTGAGAGGTCTGCTGTTAGTCTAATGGGTTTTCCTTTGTAAGTAACTGTTACTTTCATTTCACACTTTGTAGGATTTTGTGCTTCACTTTGATTTTGTTTAGGCTGAGACTCTAAGGTGGTGTCATCTTTGCTATGAATCTTCCAAGGTATGGCAATGTCCTCCTTGCTATGTATCTTCCAAGTGTTCAATGACCATCTTGTATCTAGATATCTAAACCTCTAGTGACACCGGGGAAGTTTTTCTCTATTATTCTCTCAAATAAATTTTCCATGCTTGTTGCTTTTCCTTCTTGTCCCTCAGGAATACCTGTACTTCTTATATCTGTTCCTTTTGTATAATTTCATATTTTTCACAGTGATTGTTCATTGCTCTTTGCTCTTTTTTCCTACGTTTTTTACTGATTGGACTATTTCAAATAATCCTTGTCTTCAAGCTCTGAAATTTTTTCTTCTGCTTGGTCTAGTTTGTTGTTAAATTTTCTGCTGTATTTTGAATTTACCTGAATGACCCTTTCATTGCTTTAATTTTTGTTATTTCTTTTCTGATGTTATTTCTCTCTTTAGTGAATTTTTTGTTCCTGTTCTGAATTATTTTCTTGGTTTCTTTTAGATGATTATCATGTCCTCAATTCCATTCATCTTACTTGCCATCCATAATCTGAATTCCATATCTGTCTTTTCAACAATTTCCTTTTGGCTGGAGTTCATCACTGGAGAGCTATTGTGATCCTTTGGAGGTGTCAAGACAGCCTGTTGTTTTCATGTTGCCAGAGTTTTTATGCTGGTTCTTTCTCATCTTGGG
Organism: Lepilemur ruficaudatus; assembly: GCA_963574885.1. Lineage (NCBI taxonomy): Eukaryota > Metazoa > Chordata > Mammalia > Primates > Lepilemuridae > Lepilemur > Lepilemur ruficaudatus. The sequence goes on from CAUYRT010001853.1 coordinate 888, forward strand.
CCACTTCTCTCAGCTCAAAACAGATAGTAGATATGGTACAACTGTCCTCCTTTGCCAGGACCTTTGTTACTATGTGAAGATAGGGATGGTTCCCTGGACAGCAGCCTTGGATCCTACTCCTGAAGCTTGACCAGGCTGGAGAGGGGCTGATGCACTGTTAGCCTTTAACACTAATGTTCTGCTGCATCTCTCTTGTTCCTCTGTGGTTGTGGCTGGGCCAGTGTGGCAGTGCCAGCCCCCATTGCAAGGTTCATAGGCTAGGTGTGGCTGGCTGGCAGGATGGGGCACATGCACAGGATACATGAGGTCCGCTGGCCACTGTGTATTTATGCTCAGGCCTGGGCAGCCAAGATGCTAGGAGTACAGGGTGCAGCACATATTCAGGGGATAGCAGGGGTGCAGATATATTGGGTCCTCAGGGTAGAGTAGGCTCACAGAGTAGAGTGGGCCCACAGAGCCACACAGTGTGGGCCCCTGGTGTCGAGAGGGTCAGCAGGTCTCCGCTCATGCAGAGGGTGGAGTGGGACCTGGGATAGAACAGGCCCATGGGGAAAGGCACCAGTGCAGGATGGAGCAGGCCTGTGGGGTGCAGCTCTCACACAGGCAGACCAGGGTAGTCACAGGTTGGGGCACATGGGCAAAGCAGTATGTTGAGCCCAGGGTTTCTATGTAAGACAGCAAGGGTCTGTGGCATGCAGTCTGCCCAGTTTGAAAGACTGTGGCTATGCTAGTTTCTCCCCACTTGGGGCCTCCCAGATGATGACTGAAGCAGTGGTCCAGCAACCTTAACAGCTGGCAGTGGCCACCAAGGGCTGTGAGCATGTGCTTCACCTGTGTCCTCAAGGAAGTGCAGTTGATTGGGATCACCCAAGCCACAGTAGCAGGCATCAAGCTCATGCGTGGTCTCCTGTCTGCTCATGATTCCCGGCAGTAGCAGGGGTATATGTAACCTGCTCATGAGGTGCATGTGAACACCAGGATTTTCTGCCACTTTCCCGCCCAGCAGGGTCAGGGCGGAGACCTTCCCACCACTCCAGTTGCTGTATCATCAGGGGTAGTATGGAGCCTGGGATTCTCTTATCCTTCCCTTTCCCATGTTTGAGGTCTTCTCTAATGATATTCAGTCCTGCTGAGCAGGTTTTCCCACTTCTATATTTTACAATTCATTCCTGACTCCTCTTATGGATTTCCAGTGTTTTTTCTTAGACAATTGATCCAAAAGTGGATATCTATTTGCCACTTTTGATCCTCTCCAGGAGAGCAGAATTGAGCAGCCTACCACCATAGTCCCCTTCTATTTTTAAAATTAGTAGAATTCTGAAAATAACTACCGAAACATAAAAGTTGTACAACTTTATGGGGTACGTGTGATATTTTCAAACAAGATTATAACGTGTAATGATCAAATTTGGGTAATTTGAATATCCATTATCTCAATTTATCATTTCACTGTGTTGAGAACATTACAAGTCTACACTTCTAGTTATTCTGAAATGTACAATAAATTCGTTTTAACTATAGTCACCTTATTGTACTACTGAACAATATATCTTATTTCTTATGTTTAAGCTGTGTTTTTGTACTCATTAACCAACCCTTCCCTATAAAAATATGGAATGCTTCACAAATTTGTGTGTCATCCTTGTGCAGTGACCATACTAATCTCTCTATTGTTCCTATTGTTCTCTCTATTGAGCACAACTATTTTTTAGAGTAATTTAAGTTTAACAGAAAAATTGAGCAGAAAGTACATAGAGTTTCCAATTACCCCTTTATATTAAGAACTTAGTACTTTTTATCTAGACTATAAAAGTTCCATATTCAGTAAACTTTCCGTTTTAATCCATTTTCACTTAACACTATATGAATAATCTTTTAAAAATGAATATCTTACCTCCTGTCATATCTGTATTATAAACTAGAATTGAAATATTGAGAAATATACCAATCTGTTAGTAAACATCTCTGGCTCTAGTAAGTAGGTAAAGACTTTGTTGTCTTGCGGCAATGGCTCTCAAACTTTAGCACATGTAGGGATCACCTGGAGAGCTTGTTAAAACAGATTGCTGATTCGGTGTCTGAATCAGTGGATGTGGATAGGTCGTGACAGTTTGTATTTCTAACAGTACACACGAGGTCCGCTGGCCACTGTGGACTTATGCTCAGGCCTGGACAGCCAAGATTCTAGGAGTACAAGGTGCAGCACATGCAGAGCATAGCAGGTGTGCAGGGTATATTGGGTCCTGAGAGTTTGTATTTCTAACAGATTCCCAGGTGATGCTCATACTGCTGGTCCTAGAGACAAACTGTGAGAATGACTTGCCTTGAGAATTTCATATTTCTGTTGAGAAGTCTGCTGTTCTATTCTTTCTAAGTGTTCCAGTTTCCTATCACTGTATTAAAAAAATCCCCATGTTTAATGACTGAATAAAATTGTCATGAATTATTTAGCTCCCAAATTTGAAGTCTTCAATATCTCTTCAAAAAGGAGACATTTTTTTTGATCTGCTTTCTCAGCCAGTGCATTTTTATTAGCCTTATGTCTAAAATCTTTATTTTTTTTATTTATTCTTCTTCCTTTCTTGTTCTCTTCCATTTGTAGATTGTTTTCATTTTATTTATTTTTTAAGGCCCAGAGATCTGACATGTGTCATTTTATTAATTAATATAATTTTATTGGGATCTCTGTAGAAGGAGAAAATAAGCTTTTTAAATCATCATTTTGAATAAACATATCTTTATAATTTTTAAAATACCTAAATCAATAAATATAATTATAGCATAAAAAAAGTATGAGAATGAATGACAAATAAATATTCATGTTTATGGCCTGTTTATGAGACAGAATTTGCCAGCAGGAGCAATCAGAAAGATAGAAGGAAAATTTAGAGTTTGCATTGTTACAGAAATCAAGAGAAGAGAGAAACAACAGTAAAATAAGATAAGAATGGGAAAAATGTTAAGTTGATTAGTATCTTCATGTGTTATTTGGGCAAGAAGTTATAATTTTAAAGTGTCAAGTTAGCCCACCTGCCATGTTTCCCTATGGAAAGCAATTCCTGTTTTCATGTAGTACAAGGGGCAGAAGAAATTCATGAGCTTACTCAGAGAATTGGACAATGAGTCCACTGGGACCGTGGCCTCCTTTTCTTCTAAAAAGAGAAACTTGCTTAGTTATTCCCATGGGAAGTGTGGCTTTATTTTCTGACAATCTTCTATAAAATCCAATGGGTCTCACAATATCTCTTTTAGGAAACTGGTTTGCTCACATAACTCCTGTAGGCAGCTGGCACCCCAAATTCATACTTCATTGCACCAAGCAGTCTGCTTATTCCAAAGTGACAAGCTTTCAATTTTGAACTACAAAGGGAAAGAGTAACTAGGGGTGGGTCTTTCCAAGAAAAATTAACCTGACCATATGAGTACCCTGGCTTTGCCACGCATCTCTTCATGTGGCAGTGGAGGTAGGAAAACCTATGCTTCTTTTTCTTTTTCTATTTTTTTATAGTGGTAAAAATATATATAACACATAATTCACACATAACACATAATTTAAAAAAAATTAAATTTACAGTTCAGTGGCATTAGGTACATTCATATTGTTCTGCAATCATCTTTATCATCCACCTACAGAGCTTTTTCATCTTCCCGAATGGCAACTCCATACCCATTAAATAATAAGTTCCCATTACCCTTCCTTCCAGCCTATTGCAACTACCATTCTATTTTCTGTCTCTATACATTTGACTACTGTAGTTATCTAATGTAAGTGGAATCATACAATATTTGTTCAAATAAGTTATTGGCTTATTTAACTTAGCATAGTGTTTTCAAGGTCAATCCATGTTGTAACGTGTCAGAATCACCTTCCTTCTTAAGGGTGAATAATATTCCACTGTATGTTTATACCATATTGTGCTTCTTTATTTTTCTGTGAAGGGACACTTGAGTTCCTTCCATCTTTTGGCTATTGTGAAGAATGAGACTATGAACATGAATGTAAAGATAATCTGTGCCAATCTCTGCTTTCAATTCTACGGAGTATATGCCTAGAAGTGGGGTCATATGGCAATTCTTTAATTTTTTTTTGAGGAACTTTCATACATTTTCACAGTAGCTATATCATTATATTTCCACTGGCAATGCACAATGGTTCCAATATCTCCACATGCTCACAAACTCTTGTTATTTTTGTTTGTTTGTTTTGAATTCTTTAATAATAGCTATTTTAATGGGTATAGAATGGTATCTCATTGTGGTTTTGATTTGGTTTCATTTTCTTTTTGCAAGTCCTTGTTATATCTAAGTTTTCATTTCCCTAGTAAAGTCTGTTTCTTAAACAATGCCATAAAATATTGAGAAATTTGTGCCAAAGCTGGTGTATACAGCTAGCAACACAATAAAGTGATGCTTTGCGTAAACAGATGGAGACCTAGAAAAGCCCACCTTCCATAGAGTGGCTGCCACAAAGGGACCTACCTTGTAGGCCACATCGAAATTTTTCTAGCAAGAAAAATGGCAGATTTTGTAAACATTTTTAAAACAAATTTTTATACAACTAAGCTTAGAAATTGACATATATAGATATATATACACTATATACATATATATACACATACATAATTTATTCTTTTTGAGAGAGAAATTATGTCTTTTATTTTATTTCTAAGTATTGGCAGAACCTTACATTTGATCTTTCTCCTAGTTAATAACATTTCCCATTAAATATGAATCATTACTTTCCTTAATCATCAGTTGTTTTTTGTCATAATACGATAATATTAATTAGCTTAAAACACTAAAGTTTTGAATAGTCAAGATAAAGTAAGTGTGATTATTAGTTTTTAAAGTAAGCAAAAGTTACATCTTTAAGGATATTAAATATTGGAAATATAAGGGAGATATTTATCTGGTTCTATTAATATTGCTATTAAGTCTCTCTCTCTCTTTTTCTTTTTTTCTTTTTTTTTTTTTTTTGCTTTTATGTTACTTCTGTAACATGCTCCACAGTATCCTTGAACATGGAGGGGAAAGTCACAGCAAGCATTTTGTCCTGGTAAAAATAGTAAAACAGGCACAATAAGGAAACACATAGGTATTGAATTATTAGAATTCAGGCTTACCTCATACATAAGTAGCCATGAAAAAGAGTGGATAAAACCCGGCAGACGTTACATGTCTTGCATCAAGTACCTTGGTATTCAGACACATTCCTTTAAAACGTGGTTGTCATAACATAGAGAGTTTCACACTTCTGTGGAAAGCTATATTACTTTTGAAAGTGAAGGTAAAGAATGTAAGCATTCTCTTGTTTATGTTTATATGCAGTTACTCCTACTAAAAGAAAATTACTCACTAAAAATCATTCCCCTTTAAACAGATATATCTCAGCTATTGGCTACTAAGCCAGGATTTTTATGTCAGTACTATTTATACTTCAGTGTCTCCATGGGTCTTTTCTCTTTTGACTTTGAAATAGATTTTGCAATACACCGTCATATCCCATAGCACTTGAAATGAACAATCATCTACTTTTTTATATAGATTCTATTTTCTTTTGAAAGTCAAAATATAGGTGAAAAATTAACATGGTCTTTTTGTGTTTTATTCCTAGGAAAGCCTAAAACAATATTCTTAAATGCCCCATAGCAATTTCCTTCCAAGACATTATTTGCAAACACCAGCTTGCCCATATATATAAATAAAGGTTGATAAAGATTTGTCCTACACTTTGAAATTAAGTGATATTACTTTTAATAGAAATGTCACAATATAACCATTTATATGTGATTCATTTGGGGAATTATATTTAATGATTAAGAATCATTTTATTTTTCATCAAATATACATTTTATGATGTTAGGGAAACTTGTTTAACCAAAAATATAATAAACTGATATTGAGCTGAATGTAGATTTTTCAAGCTTGAAGTTGGATTACCTAAAGGAATAAAACTTTTTGTTTTACAAAGGATAAATCACTTCAAAATTTAGAGTAAACCAGTCAATCAATATTTTCAAAGGTCAAATGATTTTGCAATGCGGTCAACTTCCTCTCTAAATTTTGCCAACATTCTCAACCTTCTTCTAGTGAAGAAACATAAAGGTGAGAATATTGTCTACAGAACACTATAAGAAGATGCGTTACATCAAGGGACTGAGAGACTCTAGGTGGCAACCCTGGCCCATTCCATCAACATATCAGCATGGATTTGAGAAATAAATTCACACATTTTTATTTTGAATATGGTGAAGAAAAAGGAGTAAACTTCAGAGTAGACATGTTTATAATACATAAGAGAATAACAAAAAATATACTGAACTGAGAAAAAACAATAAACTGTTGAATAAAAAATGCATTGGATTCCAAAATGACATAAGAACCTTGATCGGAAACAGTATTTATTTATTTATTAGTGCAAGGAATTGGGATAACTTCCCTTGCTAGAAAGATGATAAAGAGAGTTTAACGTGCATGAAAAATAAACAAAGGCACTGTTTTTAAGGCATTAAAGTTATAATTGATTTTCACCCACTAAGTTAGAGTAACTTAGTAAAAATGTTTTCTCTAACAAAATATTTAAAGTATTTACAACGATTTTTTTTTTCTTGCCCTTTTGTCAGTGACATAGGAGGGCAGTCCGGAAAGTATCCAGCCATGAAACCGTTCTTGGTATGCTAACAATGGCTGGATACTTTCCAGACAGCCTCTTATGTGGCTGTCTTTATTTAACTTACTTAAAGCTGACGTTTCTGTAGAAATTCAGCATTAAAAATTTTAATCAGACTTTTTTATAGCAATTAAATATGTCAGTGATTACACGCATACACTCAAGGAATTGTAAACTGCTAACATTTAAAGTTGCTGATAAAACATTTATTTATTTGAATTCAAGAACTTCATATGCATTTGGATCTTGCTTTGTTCTGTTAGACCTGTTTTTTAAAGATCAATGCTTTAATTATTCTTATGGAAAATTGAATGCTATAGCAATTTCCTAATTTTCTGTCAAATACAGTCAAAGTCCAGTCTTCTGTCAAATTACTGTGCATCCAGAAATATGTATTTTGCAAATAAATAAATAAATAAATAAATAAATTGAACAAACTTCTTTTGCACAGAATGCAAAACTTTAGGGTTTAAGTAGGATTACACAAAAGAACACATGCTTTTCTTTTCAAAGGGGGGTGATTTCAAAAGCTTATGATGACTTAGCAAAGCATTTCTTATTTCTGAAGATCAAATGCTACTTAAATGCTCCTTCTTTGAGTGGTAACTTCTAAATTAATTGGAAGTATGCAAAGTGGTTCTAAGTTAATAATTAAAAACTCAACTTCAAATTATCTTAACTGAATGTTTATGTTTAATTTAATAAATAGCAGGTCATGATATACCTTAAAATCTCTGATGAATTACTCAGATTAAGTTCATGCAAAAAAGGGAGAATGCATCTCTACACTCATTTGTGATAATTGGAGCAATGACTGTATTAGACTGAAAAATGACTCTTCGACAATATTAACCTGCAAACCTATTTGAAAATAACATTTTATCAAAGATAAGCAGATGTGTTTTTATACCAGCCCTGATACAGAGCTTTGACACAGATTTCTTTTGTCTGGAAATGGCTTCCACAACATAATTGCTTTACGCTTTCGATGTCACTTTTTTAACAAGGCCTTACCTGACGACTCTGCATCTACTGCTCCGTTGCAGTCTGAAAATCCCTCGATCTGTTCAATTTTTTCATAACTTATCAATGTTTGTTCTATGTTATTTGCTCTTTTTTTTTTCTGTATTGCTTATTAATTAATTGCCTCCCCTGCCCCTGCCAGAATTTAGGCTCCTCAAGTGTAGGGATATTTGTTTATCTCATTAGTTGATCTATCCCCAAAAGCTAGAGCAGTTTTTAGAACATAATGGGAGCTCAGCAAATATGTGTCAAAGAAAAATAATCAATAATCTAGGAGAAATTTAAGAAATCCTTAACATGCATGCAAACAAAGAAAATAAAAAATATTAGAAGGACAAACAGAAGCTAATAGGGATGCAATAGTAGTGAGGAGAAAACAAAAAACTTGAACAAAACAAGAAAGTATTAGAGAAAAGAAATGGGGCAATGGATGTATTAAATTATAGACCAATCTTTCTATGTATCTATCCTTTTAATCTATCTTTCCCTCTCCTACATTTCCAACGTACTTGGGACATTTTAAACTAAATTGCAACCCATTTTGAAAATGTATGATAATAAAATTTTAAGTCACATTTCCTTACCATGTGCTAAAAACTAGTAATTAATAGCAAAATTTAAATAGAATAAATAAAAAATCATTATTACAAAATGAAAAAACATATTTCTGAATATGTGAATAAGAAAATAAAATTTGAGGTTTTAGGTTTCTTATAAATATCAAAGAAAATTATGTAGCTCAAAACTTTATTAAGCAGAAGGAAAGTTCAGAAAACTGTTTGCAGATATCTGTAAAAGCTCAATATACACATTTCCAAAGATCACTCCATGCCGATGTATATACCTATACCGAACGGCAGTGCATAGTTCACTAAAAGGCATACACTAGAGTATTCACAGCAGCATTATTTGTAAGCCAAAACTAAAAAGTCCTCAAATGTTTAGCAATTGGAGAAGGCATAGATAAATTGAGGAATATTCACACAAAGAGAATGAATCATGCATACAATGTATAATTTCATTTATATTAAATACAAAAAATACAATACTGATCTTTGGTTTTAGATGTCGAGAGATAGGTTAACTGGAGCAGTGACTGGAATGAAAGTGTTCTGATATGATGGCATTGTTCTGTTTTTGATCTGACTCTGACTAAGCAAGAATCTTCTGATTGTGAAATCCACTGAGCTGAACCCTTACGATATGAGCACTATTCTCTACAAATGTCATACATCAATAAAAACTTCAAAGTGCATAGAAATTAAAAATTATTGCTACCAATTGATTTTATAAATAGCTCATTAACAATAAGTAGAGAAAAAAGCTTTTAATCATGACTTGCTTCGCAAACCCAACAAAAAGAACAAACATTGAAAGGCTTTTTAGATCACCTAAGAAAAAAACTGTATAGATTGAATTGCAAGTTTCAAGACTCCCCATTTTCCTGCTGTTTCAACATACCCACAAACAGACTGTGAACACCCCATGCAGGTAACCGTGCACCTGTGTGATTGGCTGACCCCTGCTTCAAGTACCTCTTCTTATCTTCACGTGACTGTTACCTAGTAACATTTAATTGCACCAGTGAAATCCCCTCTTGTCTTTTGCTAGTGTACTCTACCCCGACCCCCAATAAAGGAATTTGCCCACAGGTCCACACACTCTCTCTTGGCTCCTCACATGCTTGATAGAGCCTGCGCCCCTGGCGCTCCTGCCATACCATCCGCTATGTGGCATGCGGTGACTCTGTCTCTCTAGAACACGTGAGTATGACAAACTGTGCTGCTTTCTAGTGTCTCTCCTGTGTCCCCTTTTGTGGCCATCTCATGAATGAACACAAAGACAGACAAAGAAGCATCAAGAAAATCAGTATGCAAGAATAAACAAGTGATAAAACAAAAACAATTTAAACAACAGAAGATATCAAATATGATTTTAAAAAGCATTTGTTTAAAAAATTGTATAAAATCTTGTCAGATTTCTTCAGGAAAAATCTTTAATGGGAAAAGTTATATGTCTAGTTATTTAGAAATTGGAAAATGATAAGGGATTGCTGTTGGTGATACCATGCTAATATATTTAATTACTACGTGAAACCAATTACTTGTGTTAAAGTGTATTGGTAAATCTATTGACTAATACATTAGCAAATCTAGACTAGTAGGTGAGAAGAAATACTGAACAATAATAATGAATTTTTGTTTGTTTTAAACTTCTTCATTGAAAAGGTACAGGACTCATATGGCTTAGTGAGGAATTATGCCTATATCTAAAATCAACTAATTCTCATAGCATTGAAATACTTCCGGGATATAGGTTCAAAAGAGTATCAAAAAATCCCAAAACAACAAATGCTGGCGAGGATGTGGAGAGATAGGGACTCTCTTACACTGTTGGTGGGGCTGCAAATTGGTGCAACCTTTGTGGAAAAGAATTTGGAGATTCCTCAAAGAGCTAAAAATAGAAATACCATTCTATCCAGCAATAGCACTATTAGGCATCTACCCAAAAGAGCATAAGTCATTCTATGATAAAGACATCTGCACACGAATGTTTATGGCAGCACAATTCATTATTGCTACGTTGTG
>CAUYRT010001855.1:0-17056 GCA_963574885.1 Lepilemur ruficaudatus
AAAACTGGGTCCTTGTGGTCATTGTGGGGGTGTGTGTGTGGGTGTGTGAGAGAGGCAATCCTCATTAATTTTCTCCTTCCCTTCTCTCATTGCTTTGCCTTCAAAACGAACCAACAACCCAAGTGCCTGTCAATTCATGAGTGGATTATTAAAATTTGGTATATGTATACAATGGAATATTATTCAATTATAAGAAATGACAGTGATCTAGCACCTCTTATATTTTCCTGGATAGAGCTTGAGCCCATCCTCCGAAGTGAGATATCACAAGATCGGAAGAATAGGCTCCACTTGCACTTGCTATCACTTGCACTGACTGATCAACACTATGGTGCTCACATGGTAGTAATATTCTCCAGGGATTAGGGGGTTAGAGGAGTAAACTCACAACTAATGGATGTGGTGAGCATTGTAGAGGGGAAGGGCATGCCTTTAACCCTCGCACGGTTGAGGCAAAGTCATAAAATGTAACCAAAATGTTTGTACCCTCAGAATATCCTGAAATAAAAATAAAAAAAAAAAAGAAGACGATGATGACATGCTGTTTGCGGCACAATTATTATCTGGGAGATGCTAAGCCATGAAATAAATAGAGAGAAGTTCAGGTAGCTTTTATTTATTTCTTTAAAATAAATAAATGAATGAATGAATAAATAAATAAAAGTAAAGTACCAAAAAAAAAAAAAAAATGAATCAAGTCATCATGGGAAGTGTGAAATAGCATGGGAAACCTAAAACCCTGACTTTCATGATAGAAGACCAGGGAAAGGAGTGCTTGGAGACTTGAGAGTAAAGAGAAACCATGGAAAGAAAGATGGTAGAGAAAAAGACCACCTAAATTTGTGTATGAAGTCCCAGGCTCACCTCTGAGTGTCACATGCATTGAAATCACCCAAGACAGCATAGCAGATGCTTTTAGGATTAAGCTATGCTATAGAACAAGGTTCAAGTTAGCTGCTTGGTAATGTCTATGTGGAGCAGACAGAATGGCACTATCAAGGGTGTGAAAACTAAACTGACATAGGAACCAAAGCCTACAGAAGGCAGGCTGGGACTTCTGGCTAAAACCACAACAGGTTGATTACCTGCTATGGCAAACAAAAAACAGAAACAAACAAAATGAAAACATTCTCCAGAGGATTTTAAAAGGACCAGAGTCTCAAACATAATACTCAAATGTCCATAATACAATCCAAAATTAGTAGACATGAAAATAACAAGAAAAATCTCAGCAGCTCTCAAGAGAAAAGACAATCAACTGACATCATCAATCCCTGAGGTGAACCATATGTTGAAACTATTGGACAAAGCTTTTAAAGTAGTTATTATAACTAGGCTTCATGAAGTAAGAAAAAAATATCTTTTGAAATGAATGGAAAGATAGATGCTCTAAGAAAAAATAAAAAATATAAAAAAAATAAAAATTTTAGAAATAAATATAATAACTACAAAAATCTTACTGGATGAGTGCAGTAACAGAAGGGAGATGACAAAAACAAGTCATTAAGCTGGAAAATAGATCAACAGAAATGATCCTTTCTACGTAAGAGACAAAAATCAATTGAAAAGGGAGAACTATGAAACACTGAGGAAAAAAATTGCAGAGGATGTAAACAGATGGAAAAACATATGATGTTCATAGATTGGCAGAATCAACATTGTTAAAATGTCTACACTACTCAAAGTGATTTACAGATTCAATGCAATCCCCATTAAAATACCAACATTAATTTTTGCAGACCTTGAAAAAATAATTCTACAGCTCGTGTGTAACCAGAATAGACCCTGAAAAGCTAATGCAATCCTACATAATAAAAATAAATCCGGAGGCATCACTTTACCAGACTTCAAACTATACTACAAGGCTATTATAACCAAAAGAGCATGTTATTGGCATAAAAACAGAGACATAGATCTATGGATCATAACAGAGAACACAGATTTGAATCTATCCTCATATTGCCATTTGATCTTTGACAAAGCTGACAAAAACCTACGCTGGGGTAAATAATACCTATTTGATAAATGGCTCTGGGAAAACTGGGTAGCCACATGTAGAAGGCTGAAACAGGATCCACACCTTTCACCTCTCACAAAAAATTAATTCATGATAGATAACAGACTTAAACCTAAGGCATGAAACTATAAGAATTCTAGAAGAAAATGTTCAAAAAACTCATATCAGCCTAGGCAAAGAATTTATATGAAGGTGGCCCCAAAAGCAATCAGGCAACAACAAAAATAAATAAATGGAATCTGATCAAATTAAAAAGCTTCCGCACAGCCAAGGACACAATCAATAGAGCAAATAGACAACCTATAGAATGGGAGAAAATATTTGCAAGCTATGTATCTGATAAAAGGCTGATAACCAGAATCTACAAATAAGCAAATCAGCAAGAAAAAATTCAAAGGACCCCATTAAAAAGTGCGAAAAGGACATGAATAGAAACTTTTCAAATGAAAATAGACTAACGGCCAACAAACACAGGAAAAAATGCTCAACATCTTTAATCATCAAGGAAATGCAAATCTAAATCAAAATGAGATATCACCTAACTCCAGTGAGAATGGCTTTTATAAAAAAACCCCTAAACAACAGATGCTAATGAGGATGCGGAGAGATAGAAACACACATACGCTGCTGGTGGGACTGCAAACTAGCACAACTTCTAAGGAAAGTAGTAGGGAGATACCTCAAAGAACTAAAAGTAGAACTACCATTTGATCCAGCAATCCCACCCCTAAGTATTTACCCAAAGGAAAAAAAAGACATTTTATAAAAAAGACACTTGCACTTGAATGTTTATAGCAGCACAATTCACAATCACAAAGATGTGGAATCAACCCAATTGCCCATCAATACGTAAGTGGATTAATAAAATGTGGTATGTGTATACCATGGAGCACTACTCAGCTCTAAAAAAATGGTGATCTAGTATCTTTTATAACAACATGGATGAAGCTGGAGGCCATTCTTCTTAGTGTAGTATCACAAGAATAGAAAAACAAACACTACACGTACTCAGTACTAAACTGGAACTAATTGATCAACACATGTGCGCACATATGGAAGTAAAACTCAAGGGAAATCAAGTAGATGAGGGGGGGAGGAGGTGATGGGTAAATTCACACCTAACAGGTACAATGCACACTAACTGGCTGAAGGGCAAACATAACTTTGACTCACACTGTACAAAAGCAAATTATGTAACCAAAATGTGTGTACTCCATATAATTCTGATATTAAAAAAAAATAAAAACAGCTGAGAAAAAATTATAAGCAGAACCTCAGGGGCCTGTGGGAACAGGTTTTGTACTTGTGTCACTAGAATCCCAGAAGGAGGGAAGAGAGATTTTCATATTAAAAAAATAGCAGAGAACTTCTCAAATTTAAGGAAAGCCAAAAATTTACAGATTTAGGAGTCTGAGAAAACCTCCAAAAGGAAGACCTCATGTAGATCCTCATAATCAAACTGTTGAAATCCAAAAATAAAGAAAAAAAATCTTGAAAGTAGCAAGTAAAACCAATGCTTCACATACAGAACAATAATTCGAATGACAGCCTATTTCAGTGGAAATCACAGAAGCCAGAAGACAATACTCTATTTAAAGTGCTGCAAGTGAAGAACTTCTAATTCAGAATTCCATATTCACCAAAAATATCCTTCAGAGAAAAGTTGAAATAAATGTTTACTTAAAATATAGAAGCTAGTAGAATTCATAGCAGCAGACCTGCTATAAAAGAAATGATAAATGCAGTTCTTCAGCAAAAGAGAAATGATATTAAAGGGAAATCTGGAACTTCAGGAATGAAGGAGGAGAAATGGAAATGATACTTATTCAAGTAAATAAAGTAGCCTTTCTCCCCCGTCTTAAGTTCTTTCAAATATGTATTATTGATGAAGGCTAAAATTATAACATTGTCAGATGGGGTTTTTAATTTTTTATAGGTATAATACATTTGATAACTATAGCATAAAGGAAGGAGCATAAAAGGACCTATATGGTTGTTATGTTTCTACATTTTAAGTAGTAAAATATGAATTCTATGTAGATGTATATTTTAATTATTGGAGCAACCACTAACAAAGCTATAAAGACACACATAGTCAAAAAACACATGGGTAAATTAAAATTGTATACTAAAAACCATCAAAAGAAGGCTGAAAAGGGTAAACAGTGCAGAATAGAGTGAACAAAGACAATGAAGCAATAGACCTAAATTCAACTATATCAATTATTACATTAAATGTAAATGTCCTATGCAAAATTGAAAGACGGAGATCAGATTAAAAAAATTAAGATCCAACTATGTGTTGTCAATAAGAAAACCACTTTAAACATAATAATATTGGTATGTTAAAAGTAAAAAGAATGGAAACAATATGCCATGCAAACACTAATCAAAAGAAAACTAAAGGGGCTATAACAATACTAGACAAAGTAGACTTCACAACAAGGAAAATTACAAGGGATAAAGAAGGACATTACATGATGCTGGAAGAATAATTTCAACAAGAAGACACAACAATCTTATATGTGTATGCATCAAACAACAGAGCTTTGAATGCACAGAACACAAACTGATAGAATTGGAAGAACTATTCAAATGAAAATTATACTTAGATTATAAATATTCCTCTTAGTGTTAATAAAAGAAAAACAAAGTCAGCAAGGATATACAAGTCTTACATAACACTCAGCCAACTTGATATATATAGAACACTTAATGTAATAGTATAATATACATTGTTTTCAAGTATACATGAAAAATTCATCAAGATACATCATATTTGGGGTCATAAAACACATTTTAAGTGACTGGAATAATACAAAGTATGTTCTCTGACCAAAATGGAGGTAAACTAAAAATCACTAACAGAAAGAACTCTAAATATTTGAAAATTAAATAATCCATAGGTCAAAAAAGAAATCTGAAGAAACATCAGTAAAAGGTTTGAACTAAGTAAAAATGAAAATACCACAAGTGATGGTCAGTTTTATACTGTCTACCTCGTTAAGTGATAGTCCTTATTATTTAATCAAGCATGAGTCTAGGTATGGCTGTGAGGTATTTTGTAGATAGGATTCAAGTCTATAGTCATTTTACTTTAAGCAAGAAAATTATTAGTTGAAAGACCTTAAGAGTAGAGCTGAGGCTTCCCTGACGAAGGCATTCTCCTGTGGACTGCAGCTTTAGCTCCAGCTGGTTAATATGGACCACAAAACAATTCTCAAGAATTCCAGCATCGGATGTCCTGCCCTGTGGATTTGGAACTTGCCTAGCCAGATCCTACAATTGCATAAGCCAATTTCTTGCAATCTCTTTCTCTCTCTTTCTACACACACGCGTGCGCACACACACACATACACACATGTTCTATTTCTCTTGTGGAACCCTGACTGATACATGCTGCATAAAAAATTTCTGTGATGCAGTTAAAACTTTATTTAGAGGAAAAATTAGAGAATCAAATACTTAATTAGAAACAAAGAAAATTCCAATCATTAACTTGGCTTCCACATTAAGATACTAGAAAATAAAACTCAAATTAAGCCAAAATCAAACAGAAAGAAGAAAATTTAACAAAGACAAGAAAAGAAATTCAATGAAATTTAAAATAGAAAAATAGTAGAGGGAATCAATGAAACCGAAAGGTGTTTCTTTGAAAAATAAATAAAATTAATAAACTTCTAATAAGACTGACTAAAGAGAGAAGTTACAAATTACTAACAAAGAAAGAGGCCATAGCATTTCAGAACACATACACATTAAAACATAATAAAGAAAAATTATGGACAATATTCTCCCAAATTTAACAACTCAGATGAAATGAATCAATTTCCTGAAAGACAAATACTACCCTAACTCACTTAAGAAATGTAGGAGTAGAATTCTAATTTCAACCTTAGTACTTGGGACTGTGACTATGATGAGATATCGCGCCCTTGTTACTCTATATTGCAAACGGAGATTATCCAGGTGAACGTAATCTCATCACATGAGCCTTTTAAAAGCATAGAGTTTTCTTCAGCTGGGAGCAGAGGGGAAATCCCAAGCAAGGTGAGGATACGGAACAGAAACTCTAACACATTGCCAGTATCAACATAATATGGTACAGCCACTCTAGAAAACAGTTTAATAGCTTGTCATGAAGTTGAACATATACCTTTTATAACCCACTTAGGCCACTCCACGGCATTTACCCTAGAGAAATGAACACTATGCTCATGCAAAAACTTGTATGCAAATACTTATAGCAGCATTCTACATTATCCCCAAATGTCCTTCAAACTGGTGAATGGATAACCAAACTGGAGTGTATCTATACAATAAAATGCTACTCAGCAATATGAAGAAATTAACTGTTGACGCATGTAACATCATGGATAAATCTCAAATACATTGCACTGAGTGGAAAAAGCCAATTTCAAAGATTGCATATTGTGTAAATTGATTTATATGACCTTTGGAAAATGCAACACTATAGAGTCAAATAGGTAGTTGCCAAAGGTTAGGAAGTGGGAGTTAATATGGACCACAAAACAACAACACAAGGGAATTTGGGGGAGGTCAGTGAATTGTTCTATACCTTGAATGTGGCAGTGGTTACTATACATTTAGTACCACTATAGTTTGTATAGTGGTAACTATACATTTATCAAAACCTATAGAACTATACCACAAAAAAAGTGAATTTTACTGTATGTCAATAAAAAATAAAAATGAACTGCTTCGATAAGGTAGCATCTACATTGTAATCTAATGATTTAAATTCAAATTTATATTTGTGTGGCAATGAAGGGCATTCGTTACACTCAAATAGTTTTAGGAAATAAATGATTTACTCCAGTAAAGTATTTAACATGAAAACAAATCCACAAGGCAAATACAATCTCATTTTAAACCCTCTTAGATATTAGTGTTCTTTTGTTTTTAACTTGGACTAAATTGAGTATCTTTTTTACAAGCTGTTTTGATCTACTAGACATTGCTCAGGTCTTAAAGGATCATCTAAGCATGTGTTTTTGTTTGTTTGTTTGTTTGTTTTTTTCCATCCAGCTTTGCTAAGAGAGAAAACAAAAGCCCACATATATTTATTTGAGAAAATTCAATGTTTATTAGGGCATACTTTCTCTTTCTTTTTAAAAAAATTTTTAAAAACATTATTATGGGTACATAATAGTTGTATATCCTTATACGGTACCTGTGATGTCTTGATACAGGCATACAACACGAATTAACCAAATCAGGGCAATTCAAGTATCCAGCTCCTCAAGTGTTTATGATTGTGTTAGGAACATTCCAATTCACTTTTTTAGTTATTTTAAAGTGTACCCTAACTTATTGTGCTATCACATATTGTTCATTCTGTGTAACTATCTAACTATATTTTTGTACCCATTATCCGTGCCCGCTTTATCCCCCTCTCCTGCAACCCTTCTCAGCCTCTGGTAACTCTCATTCTACTCTCCGTCTCCATGCGGTCAGTTGTTTTTGGTATTTAGCTCTCGTGTATGAGTGACAACATGTGAGGTTTGCCTTTCTGCGCTTGGCTTATTTCGTTCAACATAATGTTCTCCAGTTCCATCCATGTTGTTGCATATATTTGGATAAAAGGCAGCAATCTGTTTCAAATATCATTTAAAATGCCTTCCAAATCTAAATCAGTGTGCCTTTTGAGTTTCCTCTCCTGCCATTCTCCCCG
Organism: Lepilemur ruficaudatus; assembly: GCA_963574885.1. Classification (NCBI taxonomy): domain Eukaryota; kingdom Metazoa; phylum Chordata; class Mammalia; order Primates; family Lepilemuridae; genus Lepilemur; species Lepilemur ruficaudatus. The sequence goes on from CAUYRT010001855.1 coordinate 7,713, forward strand.
CCTGCTTCCACACTCAACACTTCAGCCACATGAACTAATTAACGATAATAATACGGCTACCAATTATTGGCCATCTTCTATGTGATGGGCCCTTCGCTAGGTGCTTTACAGAGGCCATCATATTCCACGCAGAAGATATCATTCCTATTTACGATGAGAAAATTGACACTCATCTAGGTTAAACAACTTGCTCAAGTTCGTGTATCCATTGAGTGGGCAGAGCTGGGGTTTCAGCGTGTCTGACCCCAAAGACTGCCTTTTCTACCCACCACACCCATACTTTTGTATTTTCCTTATAATATTCCTTCAGACTTTATGCCTCTTTTCACCTCATTTCTAGCAAAGTTACAGTCTTAGAGAACAGTGTCCTCCTCCAAAACGCTTTCCCTAATCCGCTGTGAGCAGATGAAAGCATAGCTGTGAATCGTAAGAAACAGCCTAGTTCTTATTTGAACTCAACTATGTGTTTATTCTCCCACCCTAATGAATATTTATTGAGTACCCCTGCCTGCCAGGTACTGTATTAAGCAAAGATGATCAGATCAAAAATTTTATAAGTTAAAGAAACTTTAAGGAACTTTCATGTGGATCTTATAAGTAAGAAATAAGCAAAAAGTCCACTCCAGGCAGAGGGAAGCAATTGTGCTCTGGGAAACTATTCTTTCTGGCCCTTAAATACTCTTTGCTTCTTTTCCCAGGTCTCTGACAGTGGGGATTGAATGCACTAACTGCAGAGAAGCAGCCAAAGCATATGGAGTGTTTAGAGTAATAGGAGTTCATGGAGTAGCTAACCCCAAGGAGGGGAAAGGGAAGAGAGAGAACACACACCTCAGGCCATTGCAGATTTTGTACTCCAAATAGAATTTTTATAGCCTGTTTAATTAAAAAGATACTATGCAAGGCTGGGTGAAAGCTTGTCCGATTCCAGGCTACCCAGGCTAAGTCTTTACTTCATTTAAATCCTATTAAAGCACAATCTTCTCAAATATTCTTTTATGGTATCTAGAAAGCCTTATTCTTCAATTTAATTTTATGGGAGTGTGGATTAAAAAATACATATGAAAAACAGACGGAAGTATCCAAGAAGGCATTTTTCCTTCAGGAAAGAAAAACAAAAGCCCTCCACAAAGTAAAAGGCATACTTTAGTTTTTATTATTTTTTCCTCTTACACATGAGGAATAAATAGGGAATGGGAAGTCTAAAATCTGAATTAAAAGCGACTACTGCGGCTTATCTTAAGTTTTATCCTTTATGGCTCTCACAGAGGAAAAGGGATTCTATTACCACACTGCATGATTTTTTGTAGAGTAAAGCATAGATGTGTTGCTAGTCCTATGCTAAAATGTCTATTTGTCTTGTTCAGAATTATTTGAGCTATTAGCTCACATAGGATAAGCATGATAAGCATTAATCCTTTCGTGATCTAATTCATCAGCCTTTCCAACGTTAGGAAAGCAAGTTCTTTGAAGAGTCTTTCAAATTTTATTCTGAGGGGATTCATTGTTTTGTTTATTTTACTTAATATAAGTCACAAGTAAGTTTCATTTGCTCCCTCTACTATTTCCTTTTAAAAATAATGTTTACATCGAAAGGTAAAATACCACATTCCAGGTATGAGACAGAGGCAGAGAGGAGCCAAGAAGTAACCAGCAATAACAACAGGGAGACCCGGGAGGGAAGCAAGAGGCAAAGTGGGCAAGAAGCGATGAACTTGATGATTTACTTGACTACACCATGGACCTGCATAGGAAATATTACCCAGATTATTCTATATTTGGGTAGGTATTATATGGTAATCAGAGTTCATCCGTTAATGAGTGTGATCTAAGTATGGATTTCAACTAGGTGTGGTGGCTCACGTCTATAATCCTAGCACTCTGGGAGGCTCAGGTGGGAGGATCACTTGAGGTCACAAGTTTGAGACTAGCCTGAGCAAGAGCGAGACCCGTCTTTACTAAAAATAGAAAAATCAGCAGAGTGTGGTGGCATTTGCCTGTAGTCCCAGCTACTCAGGAAGCTGAGGCAGGAGGATGGCTTGAGCCCAGGAGTTTGAGGCTGCCATGAGCTAGGCTGATGCCACGGCACTCTAGCGACAGAGTGAGATTCAGTCTCAAAAAAAAAAAAAAATCAAAATAAATAAATATGGACTTCAAAAATACACCATAAAAGAAGTTCTAGATCTAGACTTCGACTTGATTGAAAAATTTCTGTTAATGATTTAGTAGTAGCTAAGGACATAGTGCTCTTCATTAGCCTCAGTCCAATAATTTTAGAGAGTATAGAGTCTAGAAATGAACCTAGAATATGACATGTGCATTTTTACAGGCAGCTGTGAGCTTTTTATTCACAAAGGAAACATTATGCTTATTATCTGTATAGGATTAGGAGCAAAAAAAATCATTATCAAACTTCTACCAAACAATTTTTTCCCTAAGAAACACAAAATATGTAGTAAGATGGTGTTTAAATCTGTCCTTGGGCATGATGAATCAAAAATATATCTGTGTGTAAGATATGGACCCGTTATTATAAAAGCAATCTTTAGAAAGGCAAGCCTTTTCTTGTTGCAAGAGAAAGCTTAGTCAACTTTTTTGGGATAATCTAGCTGGACAGCAACCACTACAGAAAATTATTATTTGCTTATAGGAACTTGTGCTATTTCAGATAACATTGATGTGTGAAAGTTAATCTTATTTACCAATTTTCATTAGTACAGAGAAATTTAACAAAATATTAAAAATTTTAAAAACATTTATTGATATATTTTAAAGTTTTCCATTTCCACCATTCTAAAAGACCCCATATTTTACATAGCAGCCTGTGTTAATAAAAAGTTATTATACTTGTTTATACAGAGAATAAAATGATCAGAGATCTATTTTATTAGCCTAAGCTAGTATATGTTAAAAGTTATTTTAAATATTCTTAGAAATTATTTATAAAAATTACTTTATAATTGAAAATTCCATTAATTGAGACTTCCTCTCAGTTTATATGATTTATTCCCTGATTCTACCAACTAACATTGTTTTAGTTTCTATTGGTTTCTCAGACTAGGTATTTGATCAAATTAGAGGAGGACTAATAAAAAAAGTTTAAGCACAATTTGTTTATTTCAAATACCTTATAGTCCTGGAGGAAGAAAAAGATACAGGCATATGTGATTATAAAACCAAACAGAACCAGAAAATTATGAAAAATGTAATATATGAATTATTCACTTGTATGAGATAGGTCTAGAAATTACCCAGCCATGTAACATGAAAAATAGAGACATTTATTTAAGATGATGCAAGGTATAAGAAAGATTGTACATAGGACAATGATGCTTCAGTCCCCTTGAAAGTTGGTACCTTGGGACCTCACCCTGTTCTCCCAGCTCCTCCTAACCTAACCCTTACATGTTTAGCATTCTCAGGTGTTCTGCTTGTTGCAGGCCTTCCAGAACATGGGTCACTTTTGACAGATTCTCAACCATCTTTGAATCGTTTGTGCCATACTTATTTGTGCTGTACTCATTGCACTGTCCCGGAAAGCCTTCTGAATCATCCGAATAGTTCCCGTGGAGGAACGTTCAAGCTGAATGCAAAGTCTGATGGAGATTCGTGTTGCCCTACTCGCTCAGTCATTTTGAATGTGACAGCCACACAGTACCAATGCCCACTCAATGGCATCTAGCGCCCCACTGACTAGTACAGTGAAGTCGTCATTGTTCACGCATGGGCATTACGGTCCACTTGCCTTGGCTGGCAGGTGACATTGATGTGGCACAAACCATTCTCCTTATGCTAACAATGGCTCGATACTTTCTGGACAGACCTCGTATATAAGAGAAGGGAACAAGTTATAGAAGAAACATGAGATTACTCAGTATGTCTCCATTATTTTCCTGGTCTTGGAAAGGCTCATACTGTACACTATAAAATTTTTTTGAGACCAATTGAAAAACAATGCTGTGATTATAATTTGCCTTGTTTTACTTGTTATGTTCACTGATATTCATGAATCCTCAATCTTTACTTTAGATTCTATATCTGTAACTCTTAATCTTCAAGACTATAAATGGTATTCTGAGTTAAGTTGTGTATAACACACTTTTCTAAACATCTAAGGTATCTGAATAACGGTAGTGACCCTCACTACTGTTATAGAGATTGATCAGATAATTGCTCTAGAGATGTATAGACCAATTGGTATTGATAAGACTTCTGTCTTAGCAGACAACCAGCCATTAAAGGAAACAGTTTCATGAACAGATAAATTTAATATACTACGAGGAGCACAAAGTACAGGGGAGCCACAGAAGACTCTTGTCTGAAAATACCATGCACTCCTGAAAACTATGTCTTAAAACAGGGGGCCCAAAGCCAAATATCTAGTATGGCATGCTATTCTTTCCACTTCTGAAGACAACAGAAAAGATTAAATCAGTAAGTACAGGTAAGATGAAGGGAAAAAAAAAGCACAAACTGGAAAACAAAAAACAAAACCTTAGTATGCAGTACTGAAAAAGTGTCAAAAAATGATGACCAGCTTATCCTTTTTTGTGTAATATCGTCTATAGTGTGTGATTGTTTAAATCAAGGGACCATCCAAATGCTACCTAAATGAAGATGAGGATGAAATACAAGCATCTCTATTGAGAGTCTCAGGGACAGACTCTCACATCACTTCAGGCTGATGTGGCTTTTCATTGCTTGGTCAGACAGGTTAGGAAATGCAAAATAGGCCTACAGAGTATGAGCCAATCGATGAGGCAGTGTTCTACAGGGTCTAAACCTAATAAAGCACCAGGATTTTTAGTTACTGATACAATGGAGTAATGAATACCAGACCAATCTTTTTGCCATAAACAATGATATCAGTAGAAGCTAACTATTTTCAGGCATTAATAAGAAAAAACCAAGGCTGTGATCTTTGAGAGAAGAAAAGCACACAAAGTGAGCCCCATATTTATCCTGACTTTTTGTCAGAGGACACATTTTGGTAATTGTTGGATCAAATGAACAATAGTCAGTATGATACAGAAGATTTAAATAACATTGTAAATCAACTTGACCTAATTAGCTTTTTTATAAAACATTACACCTAACAACAGCAGGATAAACATTCTTTTCAATGTAGATCATATACTGGCTTATAAAACAAATCTTAATAAATTTCAGAATATCACAATCATATTGACTGTGTTTTTTGACCACAATGGTATTAAATTAGAAGTTAATGTTATTTTAAGAAAATCTACACATATTTCAAAATTAAACAACACAGTCCTAAAATGCCTATGTGTCAAAGAAGAAATCCCAATGAAAATTTTTTAAAAATCCTTGAACATAGGAAAATAACACTGTATATTAAAATTTGTAAGATGCAGTTAAAGCAGTTCTTATGGGGAAATTTTTATAGTGTTACATGCCTACATTAGATCATTGATAAAGATCAACAATCTAGGATTTCACCATAAGAATATTGAAAAAATAACAAATTCAATTCAAATTAAGTAAATAAAAGGGAATGATAAAAATAAGAGTGTAAAAAAGATAATACGGGAAATCAATAAGATAAAAAGTTGCTTCTTTGAAAACGTTAATAAAACTCATTAATATAAGAAGAAAAAATAAAATCAGCAGTATCAGAAATGAAGGAGGGGCCCTTTTCTATAAGTATTATAAGGATAATAAATTAAGGTTATATACAACTTTATGCCAATTAATTTTACAACTTAGATAAAATGGGCAGATTCCATGAAACAAAACTTAGCAAAACTGCTGGAAGAAATACAAAGTGTGACCAATGCTGTATACATTAAAAACAGTTAATTTTAATTAAAAATTTCCACAAAATGGAGTATTTCCATGGGAATACTATCAAATAAGAAATATATAAAACTACCAAATATTTAAGAAATATATATCAATTTTACATATATTTTTGGAAAATAAATGAGATGGAACACTTTGCACTCATTTTATAAAGCTAGCATATCTTTGATACTAAATCCAGAAAGGGAAATTATAAGAAAAAATATATAGACTAATACCTCTTATAAACCTAAATATAAAAATCCTTAAAATATTAACAAACAAAATCCAGTAACATATTATAAAACGGTTACATGTAATGACTAAGTGAGGTTTAGTACAGAAATTCAAAGATGCCTAAATATACAAAATTAAATTTATGTAATTTACCACATGAAAAAATTAAAGAGTAAAAGCATATAATCATTTTGATTTCCACATACACAAAAAAATTTCTACAAAATTCAACACTCAATCAGAAAAATTCTTACCAACCTAGGAATAGAGGATAAGTCTTCAACCTAATAAAATGTATCTACTAAAAACCTGTAGCTAATATCATACTTATTAATAATTATGATATATTCAATACTTCCTTCTAAGATCTAGAAAAAGGCACAGACGTATATTAATGGCACTTCCATTTAATATTTTACTAGAAGTCTTGGACATTGCAATAAAGTAAGAAAAATAAATGGCATTGTAAAAGAAGTTTTTCAGATTTCAAGAGGCTAAGTAAAAAAAGAAAAAAAAAGTAAAGCCATCATTATTTGTAGATGCCATGATTGTGTACATATAAAATCATAAGAAATATACAAAAGAAAAATTCCTGCCAAACTAAAAAGTGAACTCACCAATACTACAGGATACAAGCCAATATAGAAAAAGAATTAGATTCTGACATACTGGCAATTAACATGTGGAAAACAAAAATAACATCCAATCATAACATATTTAGGTTAAATTAATGGGAGCTGTGCAAGAGCTCTCTGCTGACACTATTAAAACATTGTTGAGAGAAACTGAAGGCCTAAATATATGGAAAGATATACCATGCTCTAGGACTGGAAGGCTCAGTATTATTGTCTTTTCTTTCCAAATAGATCTGAAAATTCAATGCAATTCTAATCAAAGTCCCAGCAGCCTTGTATTTTCAATAGAAACAAATTGATTCTAAAGCTTACATAAAAATTCTAAGAATCTAAAATAGCCAGAACCATCTTGAGAAAGAATGCAGTCGGAGAACTTAAAAACTTAGTTCAAAAGTGCAATAATGAAAATAGTGAGGTATAGACATAAATATAAACAAGTAGATCAATGGAACAGAATTGAGATCCCAGAAATAGATCCACACTTATATATTTAATTGGTTTTTGTTGTTTTGCAAAGATACCGAAGCAATCCAGTGGAGAAGAGTCTCTTTTCAATGAATGGTGCTAGCCCAACTGGATATTCATATGGGAAAAAATAAGCAAACTTCAACCTCTGCTTTATATCCATACTAATTTCTGATGAATCAGACTACCTAAAACTATAAAATTATAAAAAATGTAAAAGAATATCTTTTTGATCTTACGGTAGGTAAATATTTCTTAGAGAGCACATAGTAGGCATTAATTATTAAAGGAAAAAAATTATATTTCATCTAAATGAAAACTCTTCTGCTCATCAAAAGGTCTTTGAAATATAAAGCTATTTGTTGCTTCAACTACCCTGTGATCACTGGCACCCACAATGTTTTGTTTTGACATTTTACCTACTCATGTCCATCTCTGGGTACTCGTCCCCAACATGTGTGTTCAAGAGATGTCTCATGATGACTTCACCATTTTACTCCTTCCCTCCTTTCCAAGTTAACTCAGTTACATTCAAATCACCCCCAAGAACACTTCCCACACACCAGAGCTACTGCTCCGTGACTCTCGGTAAAGCCACTTGCCCATGTGGTCCTTGCTCTGTTTCCTCCCTGTCATCCAAAAGCAAACTTCTGGCTTTTGGGTGACTTTGCATTGCCCTCTGAGCACATGGTGCCTCTCTCTCCAGGACCTGTGGGTATAATAAATCCTTTGATTTCACATGCCTCTCCAACAGCAATTTCCACAGCCATTGGAGTGAATGATCCTTAAGGACTCCACAAGGGAGACTTGCTCCCCCATTTATGACACACAGCCTTGTTGAGAAAATAAATAGGACAGTGACAGACTTAAAAAATTTGTAAAACATATCTGACAAAGGACCTCTACCCAGAATAAATATCTTATTAATGTTTACTATGAAAGCAAACATCCCAATATAAAAACATAAGCAAAAGACTTGAGCAGTTACTTCACAAAAGCAGATACACAAATGGACAGTAAACACATGAAAAAGGGTTCAACATCATTCATCATTAATGAAAAGCTGCAAATTGAAAACACAAAGGGTTATCACTACACATTCAATGGACTAGGGAAAATTAGTAACAGTGGCCACACCAAATACTGGTGAGGAAGTTGAACAACTTCAATACCCACACAGTGTTGTTGTGAGTATAAAATGGTACAACCATTTTGGAAGAGGTACTGACAATTTCACAAAAGGTTAAAAATATTCTCATCATAGGACCCAGCCTTTTCACTCTTTGGTATTTGCCTTAAAAAAAATGAAAGTACATGTCTAAATAAAGATTTTTTTTTCAAGTTTTCTCAATTATATATATACTATTTCAGAATATTATGCAGGTACAAATGTTTGGGTTACATATATTGCCTTTGCCCCACCTAAGTCAGAGCTACAAACCGTGTCCATTCCCCAGAATGTGTACAGCAGCACAATTCACTTTTGTAAAGATGTGTAAACAACCCAAGTGCTCATCTAAATAAAGATTTGTACAAAAATTTTCATAGCAGCTCTATTCATTGTGACCCCAAACTGAAACCCCCCAAGTAACCATCCACAGGAGGATAGATAATATGTGATAGTCACACAGTAGCATATTGTCCAGGAGTAAAAGTCAAAGAACTACTGACACGTGCCACAGCATGGATGAATCTCCAAAACGTTATGTTGAACAAGAATGTTGAACAGAAAAGAGTGTATACTAAATGACCCCATTGTATGAAGTTCTAGGATAGACAAAACTGATCTATGATGAAGAGAATCATAGCATTGATTTCCTCTTGAGGGGGCGATTGATTCGAGCGACCCAAGGAAACCCTGTGAAAACATTCTCTCTCTCAAAGAGGTGTGTTAAATCGGTGTTTGCAGTTGTCAAAACTCACTTAATTTTGCAGTTAAGTTATATGCATTTCACTGTATGCAAATTATATGCTCATTTTTGTAAGATTGCCTTTGTGATTAGTAATAAAAGCCGATATTTGCTTCTGCCTGTCATTCTGTTTCTTTCCCCCCTTGTTTCTGATAGGTACATCAAGTAATAAGCAAAATAAAAGATTTTGACAATACTGAAATTAATCCACTAGGAAGATACCACTTAAGACGAAAGACCTCATTTAAATATTAAGAAGGAATGAGCTGAAATCAGAAAATCAGCTGACTTTATC